>JAOXOE010026921.1:0-20026 GCA_028565055.1 Phoeniculus purpureus
CATGTCCCTGTGCGACTGGATCTAGGGGATCCCGCTGTGGCAGGGGGATTGGACTGGCTGATCTCTCAAGGTCCCTTCCAATCCCTAATGTTGTGGGACTCTGTGACATGTCCCTGTGTGACTGGATCTAGGTGATCCTGCTGTGGCAGGGGATTGGACTGGATGATCTTTCGAGATCCCTTCCAATCACTATGGGAGACGTTTCAAACCCACCTGGCCATGTCCCTGTGCGACTGGATCTAGGGGATCCCGCTGTGGCAGGGGGATTGGACTGGGTGATCTCTCAAGGTCCCTTCCAATCCCTAACGCTAAGGGACACACCAACAGCACTGCTGTATGGAAATCTCTACCTCTACAAAGTTTACCTTTCTTTCACTGCTGCGAACAGCCTGTTCTCTTCCAGTGTAGGACCGGATCGAGCCGCTCCTACAAGCACTGCTCGTCGCATCCATCAGCCAGCTAACACAAAAAGGATGCACAAAGGGGGACAACCGAACTCGATGGGCAGGATATCTCAGTGGGCAGGATTATACTGGTGAAAGCCAAACCAAGCGCTGAAGAAGGTTAACTGGAGCAAACAGGTTGGAAAGTTGCCGTAAGAGGATGTGCAAAATCGCTTACCGTTGTGGTTCTAAACTTTGGTTACGATTCTCAGCGTGGAGTTTTTTTTCCCTCCAGCAACGTTACGGAAGCAACACAAGGTGACGACCAACACAGGGCATGAGGTCAGTTATTTCTTAGTGCAAAAAAGCAAGCGTGTGCTAAAAGCAAAAGCAGATGGATTTCAAAAACCCAACTAAAAAGAGAGAGGAAGAGAAAGAGAGAGAGAATGAATCTCACGGAAGTCTCAATCCAAGACCGGGGAGGTCTCTTGTAAACATCGGTATTTACAAGGTGGTGGTTTCTACAGCTACCAAAGGATCCTCCTAACTGTTCGTAGTGCATTTACAATCGATTTAGGGGGTGTGGGAGGGGGGGGTCTGTCATCAGAGGAGTGCCTACATTTCTCTTTCTCTTTTTAAATCTTTCGAGGGGACTCTCTTTCAGGCTTCGGCTACTTGTTACAAAGAGTAGAAAAATCCTTTCTTTACAAAACAATATATTAAAATATTTATACACTTTTAAGTTACTCTGTAAGAAGGGGGAAGTTTATCGCCTCGTACTCAGGCACCACAGTGCTTAAAGGAATCGAAACCTCGTGCAGCCAATCCAATCGGTTCTCTACGGTTTGAGATCACGGGGAGTCTCCCTCAGTCGTGTGCCCATCCGCTACCTATCGAATCTCTTCTGACTGGAAACTCTGCTCCTTTTACCTTGTTAACTATCGCTACCAAAAAGAACTGCTGGAGACAGTGTGGTCCTCCGCCCCACTCGAGTTTTCCTCTATGGTTCTCACACCTGAGCAAGGCTGTGGTAACGCTGATGTTTCCAACGTAAAAAAGGCTATAGATCTGTAAGATACAAACGATGCAAAAATAAAAGATCTGTAGCATTTACAAATAGTACAGGAGGTGCAGCCGGCGCTGCGCTCGCCGCTGGAGAGTCCCTGTGCTGCTGCTGCTGCTGCTGCTGCTACTTGGAGCTCGGTGCCTTCAGATCTGCAAAAAGAAGGAGACATTGTCATGTGTTTCGTAGATCTAGGGGATCCTGCTCTGGCAGGGGAATACGTTCCCGTGCGGCTGGATCTAGGGGATCCTGCTGTGGCGAGGGGATTGGACTGCATGATCTTTCCAGGTCCTTTCCAATCCCTAATGTTCTGTGATTGGACTGGATGATCTCTCCAGGTCCCTTCCAATCCCTAATGTTCTGTGATGGGGCTGGATGATCTCTCCAGGTCCCTTCCAACCCTTAACGTTCTGTGATGGGGCTGGATGATCTTTCCAGGTCCCTTTTAATCCCTAATGTTCTGTGATTTTGTATGAATCATGATGGCTGGAAAGGACCTCCACAATCATCAAGTCCCGCTCTCATCCCAACAGCTCCCTAACCCCTACCCCCTGGCCTCAAGTGCTGGAGCTACTCAGTTTTTAAACCCCTCCAGGGATGGGGACTCCACCACCTCCCTGGGCAGCCTGGTCCAGAGCCCAACCACTCTCTCAGCAAAGACCTTCTTCCTAAGATCCAGTCTCAACCTCCTCTGATGCAACTTGAGGCCATTTCCCCTCGTCCTATCATTAGGAATTTGGGACAGGAGCCCAGCACCAGCCTGGCTACAACTCCCTTTGAGGGAGCTGTAGAGAGCAAGGTCTCCTCTCAGCCTCTTCTTCTCTAGACTAGACCTCTAGACTTCTTCTAGAACTAGACCTCTTCCCCAGTTCCCTCAACTGCTCTTCACAGGGCCTGTTCTCCAGCCTCTCCCCAGCCTCGTTGCCCTTCTCTGGCCCCACGCCAGCCCCTCAATGTCCTTCTGATCCTGTGGCACCCAAAACTGGACAACCCATTAGTAACTTAAACTTAAAAGCATAACAGTTCTAGCCCAGAATATCAGTTGTCTGTTAATAAAACCCAGTGACACAACTTGAGGCCATAATTTCACACTTTCACGCCACATACTGGTCAAACCCTTTCAAACTCCTACTGTTTCAGAGTCCTGGGATGTGATCACAGTCAAAACCCTCATCAATTAAAGGGTTATTAAACACTGAGGAAGACAACTTCTTCCTGGTTCTTCAAGTCAGCAAACCACGTTTCTTCCAAGTATCTCCCTCTCCACCACAGCCTGTGGATCACAGCCCCACACACTGAGAGATCAGCTCCATTCTGAGTCCCTGGACTACTTAAAGGCCAGAACTGATTAGGCTAAAAACCCATCTTCATTTTCAGTGGGTCTCTTCCCATCCCAACTCATCATGAATCTGTACGAACTCAAGCACGGGGAAGACGAAACCTCCCCTGGCTGTAATGCAGACTTTCAAGCGTCCACATGTCACCAAAAAGCCCCTCACATCACCTTAGGAGAAGATTTTATTGATAAGGTGGGGACGACGACTCAAACAAACCCCACCCTTGCATCGAACTGACCTGACTTGTTATCGGAACAAAACGCTTCCGAGCTGAGGTAAAGTCCACGGAAGTCTGAGGCTTCCACTAGAAGAGACCTTTAAGATCATCAACTCAGCCTTTTCCCAGCCCTAAAATGATCTGAGGGTCTGGGGATGATTCAGTAGCTGACAGTTGGTACCTGCTTGTGAACAAATAGCGTTCTTGGGGGGTTTTTAAAACATTGTGCTGAATTCAACGACTAAATCATCTTAAAACTCGTGTAAGGAGCAGAACACCACCTCCAGAACTTCGTGGGCACTGCGGAGGGAAGCACTGGCTTTAGAGTCACTGTTCTCTCTACAGCCCACTTAAACTCTGCGTCTGCCACCAACTTTACCTTGAAGCCACCGGACTTGCGTGGCCGGTCCGTACCCTCGCTCGTTCTTTGCAGAAATTCGGAACACGATAGCAGGCCGGGAGGTGTAATCCACGTGAGCGTTCGAGAGCTGCGCAGCAGTCACTACGCACGACGTCTTCAGACCACAGTATATTCGCATAAACACGAGCTGACTCGGATTCTCCTGCAGCTGGCTGGAGCGGATTGCTAAGTAGGCAGAGTACTCTAAAATATTGCCGGAGGGTGACGCAGGAGGCTCCCAAGAAAGATGAATGCAGTCTACACTCTGAAGGGAAAGGGAGGAGATGTGATAGCAGGTAGGTAACCATTAGAGACTTGAATACAGAGACACACTTCATTTATTTATGTATATACACACACACACACATACACACACATTATCTACCCAGCTATCCATCCAGCTACCTATCCACCTTCCTACCTATCCACCTTCCTACCTACCTATCCCGCCATCCTCTACCCATCCCGCCATCCTCTACCCATCTATCTATCCGTCTTCCTACCTATCTATCAAAATACAAACCACCCTTTAAAGATCATCTGAAAATTCTAACCTAACACAGAATTATAGAACAGTTTTGGCTGGAAGAGACCTTCAAGATCATCAAGTCCAACTGTTTCCCAGCCCTAGCAGCACCACTAAACCCTGTCCCCCAACGCAACAGCCTCCCTTCTCTTCATCACCTTCAGGGATGGGGGCTCAACACAACAGCTACCCTGAAACGATCACAGGTCTTAAAACAATTCTGCCCAGCACATTTCTCCAAGAACATTAAAGGAAGCAGAATTAACCAAGGAAGCATCAGACACGACTTTACATGACACTTTTAGCTTGAATACTTAACGACAAACCAACTAAAGACGGTTCTGACATGAAGCTTGTGACCAGAATTTCATGCCTTAGGTCTGAAATTATCCCCTCTTTTCTCACCTTGGTGATTTTGACTGTTGAAGGAGCTCCAGGAAAACCTGGAATGCAGGTCTTGAATTCACTGATCTTACTGAAAGGGCCAACACCGCAGCCGTTAATGGCAGCAACTCTGAACCTGTACACGGTGCCTGGAAACAGATCCTGCTTCTTGAGTAACCTGTAGTCCAGAACATCTGCACCTTCCCCCTGAAACCAAGGCAACGGATTGAAAAACATCCTGAATATAATCAGCCTGAAAAACAGAATGAATCTGTCCATTCCAGGGTCACTGAATCACAGAACATTAGGGGTTGGAAGGGACCTCGAAAGACCATCCAGTCCAGTCCCCCTGCCACAGCAGGATCCCCTAGATCAAGTCACACAGGAACATGGCCAGGCAGGTTTTAAATGTCTCCAGAGAAGGAAACACCCACAACACTCCTGGGCAGCCCCTTCCAGGGCTCCCTCACTGTGAAGAAGTCCGTTCTTATATTGATTGGGACCTCCTCTATTCCAGCTCACACCTGATGTCCCTTGTTCTATCATTGGATGCTGCTGAGCAGAGCCTGACACCCACCCTTTCCATATTTATCAACATTAATGAGCTCACCCCTCAGGCTCCTTTTTTTCCAAGCTCAAGAGACCCAGCTTCCTCACCCTTTCCTCATCAGAGAGATGTTCCACTCCATCATCTCTGTGGTTCTGTGCTGGACTCTCTCAAGAAGCATCGTGTCGTTCTGGAACTGAGAGTCCCAGAACAGGACACAATCTTCCAGATGTGATCTCAGCAGGGCAGAGTAGGGGGGATAAGAACCTTTCTTGATCTCCTAACTACTTCCATTCTAATTCCCCTCAAGATGCTGTTGTTCTTCTTGACCACAAGGGCCCATTGCCAGCTCATGAACATCCTGCTGTCCATCAGGATCAAATAATCTGTTAGGGTTCTGGAAATAGTTCCACTCATCTATGGACACTTGGACAAGGTAACACTGAAACCAGAGAAGTCAAACCAAATCTTCTGAGTCCGTTTGGTGATTAGATATATGTAAAGAGATTTTTGGCACTTTGATGTAATGTTGGGGGTTGTTTAGGGCTGAACGTGTAGAGTAGGGTTGATGATTGTACTCGGTGATCCCAACCTGAATGATTCTGCGATTCTGTGATACATGCCCAGTAATAGGTACAGAGGATGCCAGAAAGCTTCTCACAGATATTATTTTACATAGGTACTAAAAAATTTCTGAAAATATGTGCAAATATTTAAGTAGGATTGAAATATTATGGCTTGGATTTGTACAGGTGTTTTGAGCATGACCTGGGACAATTTCTGTTTACTCAGATACAGCTAGAGGCAGACACTTTAGTGAGATAATACATAAAGTGAGGTGATAATATCTGTGATTTCACCAAAACAGAAAAGATAAACTTTTCAATAACAAACTGCCTCTGCTACCACTGGGGTTTCACTTGATAACATGAACTAATATTCATGTAGAAGTGAAAGCAGCAAGAACTGCTTCCCTACAGCAAGAAAAGGACACCACCCTCCCCACAGTTCTGAATATAGTGTCTCAATCTAGTCTTCTAGAGATTAAATCAAGTTGTGGTTCTTCTAAACCCTCATCAGTAGAGTGCTAAGATGGACAAGAAGGCAAATGACATCTTGGCCTGCATCAGAAGTAGCATGACCAGCAAGAGCAAGGGAGTGATTGTCCCCCTGTTTTGGTGCCTGGTGAGGCCACACCTTGAGTATTGGGTTGTTTTGGGCACCTCAATACAAGCAGGGCATTGGGTGGCTGGAGGGGGTACAGAGAAGGGCAACAGGGTTGGGGAACAATCATAGAGTGGCTGAGGGAGATGGGGCTGATTAGTTTGGGGAAAAGGAGGCTGAAGACCTTATTGCTGTCTGCAATTATTTGACATTAATGAGGGTGTTGAGAGGCAAGGATTGATCTCTTCTGACAAGGAACAAGTGATAGAAAAAGAGGAAAGTGGCACCAGGGGAAGTTGAGGTTGGCCATGAGGAGAAACTTCTCCCTGGAAAGGGCCCTCAGAACTTGGAACAGGCTGCCTGGGGAGGAGGTTGATTTGCCATCCTTATCCGTGTTTCATAGTCATGGAGCTCTGGAGCTCAGGGACAAGGTTTAGCAGTGGCCTTGGGACAGCTGGATTGAGGGTTGGACTCAATGAGCTTGAACATATTTTCCAACCTGAAAGGTTCCCTGATTGCATGACCTTTTAAAGACTTAGATCATATGATATCTCTGCCTGACATCCCACAGTGTGCACATTAGAAATTCCAAAATACCTTGGGGGCTTGCTTCATAATATTTGTGCTCTTGTTGGCTCTGTATGAGTTATCTTGAATGGGATTTGCAGCCGTGACCACTAAAATGCGTATTAGCACACGTACTCCACCCCGTACACTGATCTGGTTTTGTCCCAGATATGTTTTGCGTTTAAAATATTCTAAGTTTTAAGTATGACATCCTTCTACCCTTTCCCGTGGAAGTAAAAGGTGGGTGTCAGGACGATGGAGCCAGGATCTTCTCAGTGGCATCAAATGATAGGACAAGCGCCAATGGGTGTGAGCTGGAACAGAGGAGGTTCCACATCAATCTAAGAAGGAACTTCTTCCCAGTGAGGATGACAGAGCACTGGAAGGGGCTGCCCAGCCTGGGTTGTGGAGTCTCCTTCTCTGGAGACGTTGAAAACCTGTGTGACTGGATCTAGGGGATCCTGCTGTGGCGGGGGCATTTGACTAGATGATCTTTCAAGGTCCCTTCCAATCCCTAATGTTCTGTGATTCTGTGAAGTGTTTATATTTGTATGGATATACACTTTCATTAAAGATCACACATCTCTTGCTCTTAATGCTTTACAGAAAATACACTCAAAAGCAGTGACTGTTTCAGGATTGAGCCATCGTAAAAACCTGGTGTGCCTTTCAGTGTCAGCACACAGATATTCACATTCGTCCTGAATTGCATGACAGCATTGTTTGTTTGTGCAAGGCAAATACCGTACATAGCACAAATCACCATGAAATTACTGAGCAGTTACTTGATCATTTAATTATTGTGCAGTTACACAATAACTCCATGACTATTGAAGCCCTTCAAATTGCATTAATTATACTTGGAGTAATTATTCCCATCTGCTGACATGGATATATGTCATACAGTTTGCTAGACAAGATAAATTTTTCAGAAACTCATGACTGAAGAGAGGGTTTTAAAAATGGGCTGGCCAGCACAGTCTTAATTATAGCACTTGGCAGTATGGATTTATTTCACCTAACATCGCATGATGTAATTGTGCCATCCCAACAGAAGAGAGTGTGAATGGTGCTTTATGGCTGAAACATCTCTAAGGATGAGATGCAGGGATATAAAGAACAAGTATGATAAAATCCAGTCAATTCCAAAATAAACTGATCTGCTGGTCTACTGTAGGTCTATCATGGGCACTCATGGTCCTTGCAGAGGTGTTTGTAGCTGACCTGAGGGCTTCTGCTCACTCCTCAGTCATGATTACATCTGGCCCTAATCCCAAAGTGCTGGGTATCATCACTTTCCATGCAGATGAGATTAATGAGAGCAGCTGGAGAAGAACCTGTCCACGTACAGAGCAGGTAGCTGTGCAGAGATCCATAAAAAGAAGTGGAAAAAAATGAGAGTTTTATCCCAGTTGTCATAGAATCATAGAACTGTAGAATGGCTGAGGTTGGAAGGGATCTCAGAGATCATCAGGAAAAAATTAGACATCAGGAAAAAATTCTTCATGGAGAAAGTGGCCAGGCTCTGGAATGGGTTGCCCGGGGTGGTGGTTGAATTTAAAAAATGCTTAGATGTGGTGTTGTGGGAACTGGTTTAGGAGTGAACTTTTAGGGTAGGGTTGATAATTGGACTCAATAATCCCAAGAGTCTTTTTAAACCTGAATGATTCTGTGATTTAATTCAACCTCTCTGCCATGAGCAGGGATAGCTTTTGGCTAGACCAGGTGGCTCAAATCCCCATCCATCCTGACCCTGAGCTTCTCCAGGAATGGGGCAGCCACAGCCTCTCTGTGTAACCTATTCCAGAGTCTCCACCCTTGTACTGAAGAATTTCTTTCCAAATTTTAATCTAAACCTATTCTTCTCCAGTTTAAAGCTGTTTCCCTTGTCTTATCAGTGGGCACTCTTGTAAAAAGTCCCTTTCCAGCCTTCCTGTAGTTTCTCTTCAAATATTAGAAGGCTGCTATAGTCACCCTGAATCCTTCTGTTCTCTAGGCTGAAAAATCCCAGCTCCCTCAGCCTGTCCTCGTAACAGAGGTGCTCCAGCCCCTGGATCACCCTCGTGGCCCAATGGGTTCTGAATGCAAGAGCTTCCTGTACTGTGTGAATGCCATACCTCTTTTTTCTATCCAAATGTGTGCTCAATATATACATGTGAACCTTATGGGTCATGTTTTAGAGAGCAGCCCCACAGAGAGGGACTTGGGGGTTTTAGTGGGCAAAAAGCTGGACATGAACCACCTATGCACACTTACAGCCCAGAAGGCCAATAGCATCCTGGGTTACATCAGAAGAAATGTGGCCAGCAGAACAAGAGAGGTGATTCTGCCCCTCTAGTCTGGTCTGGTGACAACTCACCTAAACTACTGCATACAGCTCTGGAGCCCTCAACACAAGAAGGATTTGGACTTGCTGGAGTGAGTCCAGAGGAGGTCACAAAAGTGATCAGAGGGCTGGAGAACATCCTTCTCTGGAGAGGTTTAAAACCTGTCTGTCTATTTTCCTGTGTGACTGGATCTAGGTGATCCCAATGTAGCAAGAGGATTGCACTGGATGATCTTTTGAGGTCCCTTCCAAATCCTAATGTTCTGTTATTTGGTGATTCTGTGATTCAAGGACCAGATGAGACAGCTCAAAATGTTCAGCCTGGAGAAGGCTCCAGGGAGAGTATAGAAGCCTTCCAGTACCTAAAGGGGCTACAGGAAAGCTGTTGAGAGCTGTTTGCAAGGGTGTATAGTGACAGAACATGGGCCAATGGTTTGAAACTAGAGCAGAGCAGATTTAGACTTGATGTTAGAAAAAAGTTCTTTAATCTGAGGGTAGTGAAACATTGGAACAGGTTGCCCAAAGAGGTGGTAGAATCTCCATCCCTGTAGGAGGAGTTCAAACTGGATGGGTCTCTGAGTAACCTGGTCTAGTTGAAGATGTCCTTGCTCGTTCCAGTGTGGGGTTGGACTGGATGACCTTTAAAGGTCCCTTCTAGCCCAGCACATTCTATGATTCTCATGTATGTATATGCTAGTATAGAGAACATTATGGTTCATTAGACCCGGAAGGACTAAGTTAGTTCCTAGATCTACAGAAACCTCCTTGGCTGTTTGTGGGAAAATCTGAGCTATGAGATGACCTCCTCTATTTAGAATTTTATTTCTTGGGGCAGAGGTGGTTTCTTATATGTCTACCAGGACTTAGCAGAGCAAGGCTATGATCTTGGTTCAAGTAGATGAAATGGCACTGTGAGCCAACGAAGGATGCACCTAGGTGCTGATACACCAAAAGTATGAGACAGAATCTGAAAAGGCATTTAGTACTGGTTAAACACATTGCAGGTGGAGCGATACCCCTATCTTCTTTCCTCGTTTCAATCAGAGATGGACCTACCGCTACAGACCAAGTAAAACCCTATTGCACCCATAAAGTAGAAGCAGAGGAATCATAATAATATCCCTGTTTTCTTGCTTTGGAAACTGGAAGAAAGCAAAATAAAGTAATTTAATCAATGACTGTCTAGGAATTTTGTGGTATATGACAACATTCTGTGACATGGTGTGCCTTATCTATGTGTGAGCAAAAGGGGCTAAATGAGACTTGTGAAATAGTTGCCTACATGGGGAATAAGAAAACTTGCAAAAAGTAAAATCTGCAGGAGAAAAATGAGCAGGCACTTGAGATGTCTGGTAAAACCAAAATAATCCTGTGAAACAGGCAGGAAGGGTAGTTCTGCAGAACAGTCCAGCAGAACAAGTCCTTAACCTGAAAATAAGGTGTCAAGGGCAAATGAGATGAATCACCTTTTCTATTTAGGGAGCAAGGGGAAGATGAATACAAAAAACCCTCATTGATGAATGAGGAAGAATGGGAACGAAAGAAAACATCCTGCTTTTGTTCTGGTTTCCTCTATCACAGGGTTACTGTGACCTGGTGCCTCGTGCTTAGCCACAGAAGACCACCAAGATCAATGAGCAATGCATAAAGTTAATGAGTATCAATCCAATAAAGAGTTGTTTTACACTTTGGAATCAGCCTATTTAAATAACCACATGACAGCCATCTCTTGTTCCCTACCTGACTTCCAGATCCAGAAAGATTCACCTCCAACAGCAACTGGGAATTTTAAAACATAAAAGGGCAGCAAGGCCTCACACACTAGAGAGAGAGAGAAATCTAATGGTTACTCATGGGGTGGGCTTCTCTTACAATTACTGTAATACTTTCTACAGTTTAGAAATGTATGAGGAGATGCACTTCTAAGCTTGCATCAAAGGAGACCGCTGATCTCAGATGTGTTCGATGACATATCAACTGCGTGTCACGTAGCCCTCAGCTCATAATGCCTTCAAATACAGTTAAGATCTCACATCCTACGTGGCATGCAAGATTTAATTATGCCCTGGAAACCCTGCTTTCCTCTTTATTCTCTTCACTAGCTGGAATCTGTAAAGGGTAAATTTTTATTCTGGAATTATTCTGATAATGATTTATGATCAATCAATATGATAATAAAAACAAACACAACAAATAAAAATAATAATAAATCATACATAAATACTAATAAAGAAGGAAAACGGAGCAAGTGTAGAGGAGGGAAACGAAGCTGGTGAAGGAACTGGAGAATAAATGAGGAGAGATTGATAGAGTTGAGGCTGTTTAGTTTGAGGAAGACTAAGTGTAGACCTCATCGCTCTCTACAACTATCTGAAAGGACATTGTAGGGATGTTGGTGGTGATCTCTTCTCATAGGTCATTAGTGACAGAAGCAGATGGAAGGACTTCAAGCTTCGACAAAGTAGATTTAGAGTGGCCTTCAGGAAGAAATTCTTCATGGGGAAAGCAGTCAGGCACTGGAATGGGCTACTCAGGGTCGGTGTTAAGTCCCCATCCCCAGATGAGTTTAAAGACACTTACGTCTAGTGTTAAGGAATCTGGTTTGGGGATGAACTTGTAGAATAGGGTTGATGGTTGAACTCGATGATCCCAAGGGTCTTTTCCAATATGAATGATTATGTGATTCTGTTTTTAAATGCTATAACTAAAACCAATGTATCAGTGGAGAGCCTATATATTCATGCAATGGACAGGCTGAATTGGAATTGCTGGTTTTGTGATCAGTGGAAACATCACAGAGTCACAGAATCTTAAAGAAGACCTTCAAGATCCCAAGCCTGTTCACTTTTTCTGTATTCACATAGCAGATGGAGGGAGCTGATGCAAAAAAGTTATTTATTCCCACCCATAGGCAAAATTTGAAAAGCCCTTTATTCCCACCAATCATCAAGGTTGGAAAAGGCCTTCAAGCTCTCAAGCCTGTTCAGTTTTCCTATATTCACCAAGCAGATGGAGCTGGTGAAAAAGATCTGGTTACACCTTTTCCCACTCATAGGGAAGACTGAAAAAGATCTTTAGTCCCACTCATCATCAATGTTGGAAAAGACCTTCAAGATTCCAAACCTGTTCACTTTTTCTATGATCACAAAGCAAATGGAACTGATGGGGAAAAGTTGTTTATACCTTTTCCCACCCATTGGCAAGAGCTAAGAGTAACTTCAAACCCAGTTAGTGGTTAGAGGTTGTCGGTTTCTGCTGCAGCAATCTGAGACCAGGCTCTAGCTCTCCACTTTACTTCTAACCTGGATTTCTGCCGAAATAATCCAAATGAAGCAGGTAATACTCTTTCTACCTAAATGACCATCATTAGTGTTCAGAGTGTATGTCAGCTTGAGCCAGACAAAACAATTTCCACATGGCGATCAAGGGACAATTGGGATGTCTCTATGGCCCTGGATCTCTTTGCTCATCTCCAGCTTTTCTGGATTTTTTTTCTTTTCTTTTTTTTTTTTTAATGGACATTGGCTCTCCATAACAGTTTCCAAGCTGCTGCTATCTCTTTTGCATGGGATGACTCTCAATGCTCATAAGGTTATGGGTGGCTTTTTAATGAAAACCAGCAATCAGCAATTAAAAAAAAAAATCATGAAATCGTTCTTTTTTAAGCTTAGATATGTCTTTAACTGCTCCCTGAAATCAGGCTCAAGGACTTGTATTAAAAAAAGTTGTTTTGAATGTACTATGGTCACAAATTTTGTGCCTTGAGTAATAGTGTCCTGATTCATCATAGAATCATTCAGATTGAAAAAGACTCTTGGGGTTATTGAGTCCAACCATCAAACCTACCCTGCAAGTTCACCCCTAAACTAGATCCTCCAACACCACATCTAAGCGTCTTTTAAACTCATCCAGGGATGGGGACTCAATCACCACCTGGGCAGCCCATTCCAGTGCCTGACCACTCTCTCCGCGAAGAATTTCTTCCTGACAGTCATTCTAAATCTACTTTGTGGAAGCTTGAAGCCCTTCCCTCTGGTTCTGTCACTAATTGCCTGTGGAAAGGGACCAGCACCAACATCTCAAGAGTGTCCTTTTAGGTAGTTGCAGAGAACAATGAGGTCTCCCCTTAGCCTTCTTTTCATTAAACTAAGCAGAAAAGGAGGGGGATTATAACCTAATCAGAGTATCCATGTGCAGCCTATTCTCTGAACATCCTGTACCAAGCACCTAATTTAGAGTAGTTTCAACTTTTAAGTACTGCGTTAAAATGTCCAGACCTGACTCAATTAAAGAAGACAGGTTTAGGGAGTGTTCTGAAGGCTAACCAGAAAAATAAAGAAAACAAGTTTAGGGACAGTTCTAGAGGCTACACAGAAAATAGAGGTCATTATCTGCAGGAATAGGGGTAAGCCATTTGTTTCGGGGTTGTTGGTGACTTACTTCAGTACTTTTTGTCTTCAGGTTGCCTTCATGATTATGCCTGCCACTATCGTTTAGGATGTTTATAGATGTTTTACCATTACCTTTGTGCAAAGGCAGCGTCCTGGAACAGAAAACTCAATAGGTCTTTCCAGTAAAGTCAAAGAAACCAAACTAGTCAACCTGGAAAGTTGTTCTCTGTGCCTCATTACCAGCTTCTCCTTGAATCATAGTGTTGAGAATTGATATCAAGGTACAGCTAATAGTTTTATCGAACACCTCACACTGCATAGGTGTCTACTTGGCCTTCAGTAAGATCCCAAACTGCTGTGCCAGCATGCTTTAGGCTCATTTTTAAATTTACAACATTTTTATTTCAAGGGCAATCTTCTCAGCCACTCCAAAGTCTAGAAGTCATGCACCTGGACGATAACTTTTCAAGCTCTCAGCTGGAGTGATTTGCTCTACTTTGCCAAGAGCTTTCCATGACTTTCCCTCCTGCCCTCATAGCTGGTAGATACGATTAGCAGAAAGCTTCAGGTTGTCGTGAGACACAAAGCAGAATAAACAGGCTCTGCCCTTTCACCCAGCAGTTTGTAAACAGAGATTAAGTTGACAGGGTGTGTTGTCTGCACCTATAAACATCCTCTCAGGATGTAGGTGACTTGTCCTTACCACGAGGGAGATCTCCATCTTTCATACCACAGAATCACAGAACATTAAGGATTGGAAGGGACCTCGAAAGACCTGACTGTATTTTTAATATATCTTGCTGTGATTGACAATTTGGTTTTGATATTAAATGTTAAAATTAGATTGTTTTTGAGATTGCATGTGGTACTGGTATGGAACGAAGTCTATTTACAGCCGCTACGCTCTTGCTGCATTGCCTGAGGATGATCATAACAGGCAAAAAAGATATATATGTATAAATATAGTTAATGAAAATTAAAAACTTTGAAACAGTCTTTATGTAGAAAACATGATTGTTTGTCAGCTGGCTTTTAAAAAAACCAGGCTGAAAAAATACTGGGGTTTTGCATCGTATTAAACTTGCCCTGTGTTTTTCACATCGGCTGAGAAAACAGGGAATCACTGGTAAGCAATTCATAACACTTTGGCAAAAGCTGTCAGCCTCTGCTTAAGAGACTCAAAAATAAGTCACACCAAGGAATGTAAAATTGATTTTTAAGAAGCAGAGCTCCCTCAAAGGTTGAAATAATTGCTATGTTTATATCAGGAAGCTTAAATGGTGTCTTGATAGCCCTGTGCCTGCGACTTTCCCTTCGTGCATCTGTAGGCAAACCAGAAAAACTCTGTTTTTGTGTGGTGACTGCAGCAGTTGTGGGCCAGGGCTAACACCTTGCATGTTAATATTGCAAACCTCTTTAAAAAGACCCACAAAAAACCCAGTTCATAACCACTTGCTAACAAAGACCTCAGTCCTTCCCTAACACTGGAGTTACCGTGTTTTATAGGTACAAAAGGTTTTCATACAAACCCTCCATCCAACATCACTTTTAGGGCGATGAAAACTGATCCACATAATAAAAATCCACAAACACCCCCCTCCCCACTAAGTACAGACTCACTTCAGAAATCAAGAAGTAAACGTTGCTGATTTCTTGGCAGCGCCGCGGGTACCGTTACTGCCAAATCACTTACTGTACAGCGTGAGGCTGAACCGAGAGGCATAAAGAAGAACTAACAGTGCTAGTCACATGCAGCAATTAGCTATGGTAACAGAATTGTTTTTAAACCGGGATTTGGACTTCATTTAAATAAAACTCGGCTCGAATTTACATGTTACAGAACGCTCTGCCCGCAGTGAAAGTACTTAGTGTGCTGAGTCTCTGCGATTAGATTCTAATTTCAGGCAGCCAGGCAGGGCTGGATTTTGAGGTATATATATATATATATCTATACATACTTGCTTGCAGAAAACGTATTAATTCTTTAGATAAATAAAAATTCACCCTTCCTGCCCCTGACAGAGAATTATTCAACCACATTGGGGAAAAAAAAAATGCAGCAGCTATATTGCTAAATAGTTCTCTTCAGTCTTAAGCTGAAAACCAATATACCTTGATTAAGAAGTGATTAATATTACTTGGTGAGAAGTTAAGCTGTCACATAATAGTCTGGAGGATCCGCAAAAAGTCAGGGAGATATTACAACACAGCATGAGCTACTCTCTGATCTTCTAAATACCTGGCCTGTATTTGCTCCTATGATTTCTGTCTTATCTAACCTTCTTTATGTTCACCTGTAAGTTTATATTAAAGCCCCAATCAGCAGCATGGCTTCGAACACCGAGGATTTGATACTGTACAGAAATTAACCACCTCGAGGACATGCATTTGCACTTTAAAATCCTTCCTGGTACTGCAGCAAGTGTTTCCCAAGATAGGAAAGTCCAGGAAGAAATACCAATGCAAGTAGATAATACAGGATGGAGATACAGAGGTGCATGTGTGCAAACCCGGTTCTTAAAGTACAACTGTTACTGCATACTAGAGATTATTAATAAGAAGAGTAAAAACATCATCAATAATAATTAGCTGTACTGGAGTAGTGTTTGATGGCTTTGTAAAAAATTTACTTTAGGTGTGATACAAAACCCAAGGAGTTGTGGGGTCTTCTTTTCTGGAGGTGTTTAAAATCCACCTGGATATGTTCCTGTGTGACTGGATCTGGGTGATCCTGCTGTGCCAAGGGGGTTGGACTGGATGATTTATTGGGGTCCCTTCCAATCCCTAATGTTCTGTGACTCTGCAATTCTGTGAAATATACAATCATAGAATCACAGAATGACTAAGATTGGAGGACACCTACAAGGTCATCCAGTCCAACCGTCAACCCAACCGCACAAAGCCCACTAAACGCTGTTCTCCAGGGCTACATCTGCTCATTTTTTTGTCTTTATTATCCAGTAATATGTACCTTAAAAAAGGACTTTGTGCAGCTACAAAGTTGTCTCAGGAGGAAGATGCAGTTATTTAATTAAATCCCTAAAAGCTGAGAAAAACAGGGCAAATCACAAATAAGCTGAGAGAGTTGGGGTTGTTCAGCCTGAAGAGGAGAATAATTCCTGGGAACCTTACAGTAACCTTCCAGTTCCTGAAAGGGGCCTGTCAGAAGGCTGTTCCTAAGGGCAGGGAATGATCACATGAGGGGTCATGGTTTGGAGCTGGAAAAGGGCAGATTGAGGCTGGACCAGAGGAAAAAGTTGAATGTGAGAGTGGGGGATCCCTGGAACAGGTTGCCCAGAGAGATGGTGGAGACCCCATCCCTGTAGCCATTCAAGGTGAGGCTGGATGGGGCTCCGGGCAACCTGATGTAGTGAGTGATGGCCCTGCTTGTTGTAGTGAGGTTGGACTGGATGACCTTTGGAGATCCTTTCCAATCCAACATATTCTAGGATTCTAAGTCTTGCCTGGTATTTGTATTGGTCCTTGGTGTAAAGTGTTTGTCCTCTGGACGTGGGACAGACTTGAGGTGGGAAGGGCAGAGAGAGAAGCTACTTCACCTCAGGGCTTGTAGTGGATCAGTGGTTGAATTAGCAGGAGATCTCTTTCTCCCATCTCCCTTGTTTATCTGTTTGCTTGATGGTGAAGGGAATTAATTGGCAAATTCAGCTGCTGCACAGATCACCCTAATTTGCTGTGACTTTCGCAGCTGCAGTGCCGACTGTGCTCTGGGGTACATCATGCACGTTATCATATGGTCAGGCTGTCTGGTGGAGGAACAGTGGGTTATGTTATAAGGACGAACTGGCCTTGGTGCAGGAGCCAAGGACAAACTGCATTACTCCTTTAGAAGATCAGGGATTGGCAGTGTGCCCAGGTGGCCAAGAAGGCTAATAGCTTCCTGGCTTGTGCCAGAAATAGTGTGGCAAACAGGACCAAAGAGGTGATCCTGCCCGTATTCTTGGCCTTGATGGGGCTGCATCTCAAGTACTGTTTGCAGTGTTGAGTACTGCAGGATAGGAAGGACGTAGGAGTGCTCAGGAGGGGGCAGAGAAGGGCAACTGATTAGGGTCTGGAGAACAGATCTGGCGAGGAGATGTTGAGGTAGCTGGGGTTGTTCAGCCTGGATAAGAAGAGTCTGAGGGAAGACCTCACTGCTCTGTACAACTACCTGGAATTTGCAGTGAGGTATGGGGTTAGCCTCTCCCCCCTAGGCCCTAGTGATAGGACCAGAGGAAATGGGGTCAGGGGAGGTTCAAATCGGATCCTAGGAAAAACTTCCCAGAAGGAGTGGGGAGGCCTTGGAACAGGCTGCCCAGAGAGGGGGTGGAGACACGATCCCTGGAGGGATTCAACAAATGGGATGTTTCAGTAGGTGGGGGTTGTATGGTGGATGGTTGGACATGACGATCTTGAAGGTCTTTTCCAGCCCTGATCATTCTATGATCCTATAACTCCCTGGTTTTGCTGCTTCTGATGCCAGGATCTGGGAGCAGAATGCACATCCCAAGGCTTACCACTTCTGGGTCTCGTTGGCTACTAGCCACCTAGTGCAGTGTGTGTTGCCTTATGAAAATACAATTAGCAGGAATAAAGCCCTTGTAGCCCAGGTGCTGCACAAAAGCATCTCTCCACTGAGCCGCTGCAGTCCTTTGGTGAGATGCAAGCTCTGAGCCGGCCAAATGAAGCACAGGCTCTTCTGCTGAATCTGCCTGCAACGTTTTTCTTGTATCCCAGCTGTTACCAGCACCCAGTCGATGGAGCTGTGAGATGAGGAACATATGCCTGTAACACTTCATTTCAACAGGCTCACTTAGTGTCTCTTACTTTGATCTTTCACTGTATACTTCCTGTAACTGGAGTTAGTTACAGGCTGAAACAAAGCCCAGAGTTACCGAAGAGGTTTTCTTCCCTAAATATTCCTTTTGTACCAGATTCTGTTACCGCGTGCGTCAAATGAACCAGCTGGAGGACAATGTCTCTGCAAAAATGCTGCTGAGTCTCCAACTCTTTCTAGCAGATTCTGTGGCCGTTGGTGTTTTGTATCGCCAGGGTGCCTCTGAACTGGTTGTGATTTTTCAGACCAGGTCATGTCTGTTAGATTCCCCTTTTTTGGATGGAAAGAGCCCAAGCTCGATGCATTAAAGAGCTTTGCAGAAAGTCTCTGGCTGAGTCAGGGAGTCAATGCCTTGTTTCTTGCTTTTACTCTTCATCATACTTTATTAAAAAATGAAAATTCAATCCTTGAATTGAGTTGGCCCTTTGCATGTGCTGGGCTGAATCAAAAGAGGTGTTACCAGCAGGTCAAGGATTCTCTCCCTCTACTCTGCTATTGTGAGACCTCACCTGGAGTCCTTCATGCAATTCTGGAATCCCCAGTACTAGAAGGACACATAACTCTTGGAGTGAGTCCAGAGGATGCCATGAAGATGATCAGAGGGCTGGAACCCCTGTGCTCTGGGGACAGGTTGAGGGAGTTTGGTTGTTCAGCCTGAAGAAGAGAAGGCTCCCAGGGGAGCTTAGAGCAGCTTTCAGGTCCAGAAGGGGCTCCAGAAAAGCTGGAGAAGGACTTTTTCTTAGGGACTCTGGTGATAGGACAAGGGGAATGAGTTCAAGCTGAAAGAGAGAAGATTAAGATGAGATCTGAGGCAGCAATTCCTCCCTGTGAGATTCTGAGGCGCTGGAAAATGTTGCTCAGGGAGGTTGTGGCTGCTTCATCATCCCTGGAAGTGTTTCAAGACCAGGTTGGATGGGCCGTGGGCATCCTGGTCTGGTGAGAAGTTTCCCTGCCAGTGGCAGGGGGTTGACACTGGATGATTTCTGGGGTCTATTCCAACCTAAACCATTCTATGACTCTATGACTCATTATCAGCTATTCAAATAAGGTTAAATGATTTGTCTAACTAGAAGTTCCTGTGTGGTGCAGAGATGTTGTCTTTGCACAATGGATGGGCAGAGAACATCACCTCTCCATTAAACAAAAAGTAATCCTCTCCCAAAGTGGTTGACTGTCATGAACTAGTCTCGACTCCAATGGAGATAAAACATTGCTAAAAATACACCAGTGAACACACAAGCTGCCAGGAGTAAGACATTTCTGAAAACATTTTGTTTCCATAAGCACACATTCGCTTGTTTTTCCCAGTATCATCCCTGGTAGCAAAACAATCAGGTGAAAATAAAGCACCAGCGCTGCCCTGTAATATTTTCCAACAGCACTGCTAGGGTCTGTGTGCACAGAAACATCTTTCACAGCTGACTCAAGTTGTGATTCTCCAGTGACCTTTACATATGAGAAACATGTAGATCATAAAGCTTTGCTAGAATGCTGTGGTATTTAAAAATTAAGTATGTAAATGTTGTGCTGCATAAGCATGAGGTACATTTCAAACATATGGGGAGTAGAAATCGAACTAGAATTGAGTTATTCTGGATTCTTGTTCCTAGGCTTCTTTCATTACAGGATGGAATTGCAGTGGGAGCCTCATCATCATCAGATTCCTAAACACCTCTGACTTCCTCAGTTCCAGAAGGACACAGAACTGTTTGAGAGAGTCCATTGCAGAGCCACAGAGATGATGGAGTTGAACATCTGCCCAATGAGGAAAGGCTGAGGGAGCTGGGTCTCTTGAGCTTGGAAAAAGGAAACTGAGGGGTGACCTCATTAATGTTTATAAATATGTGAAGGGTGGGTGCCAGGAGGATGGAGCCAGGCTCTGCTCAG
>JAOXOE010026922.1:0-20021 GCA_028565055.1 Phoeniculus purpureus
TTATGCAATCCAAGAACATCCTGGATTGCTGATGCCTTGCTGTGTTGTCCCTCCAGCAGATGTCAGGGTGGTTGAAACCCCCCATGAGAACCAGTGCCTGTAACCTGGAAGCCACTACTATTTGCCTGCGAATGGCCTCCACTGCTTTGTTTTGCTGGTCAGGTGGCTTATAGCAGACCCCTACAGTAACATCACGCTGCCCTGTCTGCCCTTTAGTTTTAACCCATACACTCTCCACCAGCTCATCATCCTTCCCCAGGTGCAGCTCCACTGATTCTAGCTGGTCACTGATATAGAGGGCAACGCCTCCTCCTCTTCTTCCCTGTCTATCCTTCCTAAAGAGCTTGTACCCATCTATCCCTACATTCCAGTCGTGGGAGTCATCCCACCAAGTTTCACGAATACCCACTGTGTCATGGCATCCCAGCAGCACAGTGGCCCTTCTTTCTTCTTGCTTGTTGCCCAAGCTCTGTGCATTTCCAATGAGACTCTTCAGCTGGGCTGGCCCTGTCCTCCTCTTGTGCCCATTCCCCTTGATTTTTTCAGTTTGTTCTGGTGCATCCCTGACTTGCCCCAGGGCAAGCTGAGGGCCCTCATTGGCTTCATATATTCTGTAGGAGGAGATGATGGTGAAGAGAAAGGTTTGAACTCATTACCTTTGAGGATAGTTAAAATGTTTGGGTGTTTTTTTAACTTAAGTTGATAGAAAGTGCTTCAAATGATATTAAAAGAAATGACCAGTGTACCACAATGGATAAAAATGGTTTTATCAATGATTTATGACTTATTTTGTGTGAAATTGAAGACACAGGTTAAGGGAAGGATGTTTTGAATTATTTTTTTTTTTAATACAACTGCCTATCATTTGTGTCTTGTACTTACATTAGTTTCTGGTACTCTAAAACACTTTCAAAATTGATGTAAAAAGCAAAAAAACCCAACTGAACACTGTTCTGACCAAGATCTTTGAAACTGAACTCAGAATTTTAATCTGGTGACTGCCAGTTGAAGGCATTGAGGATGTAGACCATCTGTACAAAGGAAGATTTCTGGACAACCTGGCAGGAGCCTTTTGCTATTAATGTACATTTTCCTGCTAAAAGTTACAACTTCTGCATTAGTAAAGTTAAGTTTAACAAAGTAGAACGAAATATGGTCTTTCCAGAAAGTTGAAAGGAAAAATTGATGAAAGCTGGGTGGATTGTGGAGGTTCAAAGATGCAGTAGTGAAGCTGGCAAGAATAAGTTCAAAGTCCAGCAAGTCCTTTTATTTTCTCTTTTAGCTACAACATGCAATGTTGGAACTGACTGGAATCCTGCCTGTTACCATATAACGAAGGCTTCCTGCAAAGCTTAGGCATGAAAGGCTATCAGATATATCAAAATTTGATTTATCTAAACCGGGACGAACGGCAAAAAGGTAATTAGGGATGAGTCTTTTGAGAGAAGACAGCTGGAGAAAGGGAAGGATCAAAACTGAACACAGAAGGACAAGCACGGGAAATGGAGAAAAGGGGGAATAGAAGGATCTGGTTGTATGGAAAAAAACAGTACACTTGTTGACTGAGGCCTGCACCTAATGAACTACAGTGTCTCGTATCTTCTTATTGAATCACGTTTTTCACTGTCTCTGTGCAGGTTCACTGTATGCTCTATGTGTTTATATGTACATATATGCTAGCAGCTGGAAAAGGGGACACAGATCAAAGGAAGTTTGTAGGTCAGGGATGCCTGCATCTAAGGAGTTTCAGTCCTCTACGTATTTATGTTTTCACCAGGGGACTTCAACCTTGATAACAAAGAAAACAACAGCACTATCTGGCCGTGTTCATGTGTGTGACAGCCACAGATGTTTTTATAGGTGCCGTGCCAACATTGTTCTCTGTCTGTGTTGGTTTCTGTGTCCAGACACGCTGGTGGGGAATGTGTGTATGCGTGCATGCACCTCTCCAGCTGCACCTCTGGACTACATGTTCAGTCCTGCAATTACCTACATCTGCCAAGAGAAACAGCGTCCATTGTACTAAGACAGGAGAAACCTCCTAGGCCAAAGTGCACAAGTTCCAGCTTCAGAAGCATGGGAAAACAGAACCCTCACAGCCCAAATTCCAACGCATACAGCAGTTCCTTTGACGGTACTTACTTCTGACAACCTTCTCTAAAGCTGAACAAACTGTGTATTCAAACAAGAAAAGATCTGAAACTGAAAGTTTGAAAGCTGGTAGGACATGAACACACAAGTGGCATAAGTAATCAAACCAAGTGTCAAGTAAGTTTTCACATGAAGTTTTCTCATGCTTGTGCCTGGCACACCTACGCACAAACAGCACTGAACACTTCCAGAATAGCTATTGAACTTGGTGAATTTTTGTGACTGCTACCTAAACGACTAGTTAATGTGAAAATTCTATGGTGGTTTTGGCTAATAAAGTTGATTTTATAAGTGTTTTAATAATTTTAAATCACTGAATTGTACAAGACCTTAAGCTGGAAGGGACCTCATAGATAATCTAGTTGGAACTCCCCTGCCATAGGCAAACACCTCTCACTAAACCAGGTTGCCCAGAGCTCCATCCAACCTGTTTTCCCTGGGAAGACTGTTCCACTGTCTCACCACCCACATAGTGAAGAATGTCTTACTAAGATCTAATCCAAATCTACCCTCTTTTAGTTTGAAAACATTCCTTCTTGTCCTATCACTGGAGTCCTCTCCAGCTTTCCTGTAGGCTCCCTTCAGTTACTGGAAGGCTGCTATAAGGTCCTGTGAAGCCTTCTGTTGCCCAAGCTGAACAGCCAGAGAGGTGCTTCAGCCCTCTGATCATTCCTGTGGCCCTCACCTTGATTCACTTTAAAAGTTCCATGTCTTTCTTATGTTGAGGATTCTAGACCTGAAAACAGTACTCCAGGCAAAGTCTCACAGAGGAAGGGAATCACTTTTCTGGACATTATAGTGACACTTCTTTTGATAAAGTCCAGCATACAGTTGGCCTTCTGGTCTGCATTCATGCATTGCTGGTTCATGTCAAACTCTTTATCCACCAACACCCCCAAGTCCTTCTCCTTAGGGCTGCTCTGCCTTCATTCCACCACCCAGCATGTATTCATGCTTGGGGTTGCCCAGACACCACAAGACACATCTTGGTGACCTCAGCAAAACTTGCTAAGGGTGCATTCACTGCCACTGTCCACAGCACCAACAAAGATGTCAAATAGAATATCTCCTTCTCTCTCCTTGACTGTGATATTTTCCTACATATCATATACAGTAGTTCCCACCTGGCTAATGAGAAGTAAAAAACATTTACATACTTGTAGACTATACAATAAGATGATCCATAGAACATTAAAAGTGTTCTTATTGCTGTCTACAACCACCTGAAAGGAGGTAGTAGTGGGGCTGATGTTGGTCTCTTCTCCCAAATTTCTAGTGATAGGATGAGAGGAAATGGACTCAAGTTGCTTCAGGGGAGGTTTAGATAGGAAGAAGTTCTTTACTGAGAGAGTGGTTGGGCACTGGAACAGGCTGCCCTGGGATGTAGTGGAGTCACCATCCATGGAGATGTTTAAAAAATGAGTACATAGAACACTTGAGGCCATGGTGTAGGTGTTACGAAGAAGTTGGGATGAGGACTGGACTTGATGATCCTGGAGGTGGTTTCCAGCCATGGTGTTTCTATGATTCTGAAGAAAAAATCTGTTCTGTCTGATTACTGCACTGGCAACAGATCAATGCTCTGAAAGATCATAGTGGGTTTTTACCACTTCATGAATTTCAGTGGCATCATCAGCAGAGATCTGTTCCAGTTGGGTAAGAGATCCTTCTTAAAAACCTTTAATGGAAGGAATATTACATATTCAGCTTTCGTGAACACAAATGCTATAGAGAAGGTAATATTTTCAGGTAATCTAGTTCAAGTTTAAAGACTCAAATAACTTCTAATATCTAAATATAAAAAGACAAACTTCCAAATTTAAAGATTTTAGTCACTACCAGGGGTATTTTTCTGGTTAATCTTTGATGGTCTTTAAAGTAAAATATCCTCTGATATTTGTTTCTTTATTACTATTGAAAAGTTGTTGCCAGTTAGGTGAAAAATATCAAAATTATAACACAAAAAATATCTCCTACCATCTGAGAAAAACTATTCTTAAAATTAACTTTGTCTGTTATGTGCAAGTACATTTCCAGTGTGTACATACCCAGTTTAAGACCTGACTTTTAGTAATGCCTCTACATTAGTTACAAGAGTGACTAACGCCCAAAGGAAGTTGTTGACTAGGAGCATGCATCTCAGGAAGTGAACCCAAGATTTTCCATTTAGTTTAATATTCACTGTTGGCTTTCCAAAGAGAACCATACC
Source organism: Phoeniculus purpureus (assembly GCA_028565055.1). NCBI lineage: Eukaryota > Metazoa > Chordata > Aves > Bucerotiformes > Phoeniculidae > Phoeniculus > Phoeniculus purpureus. Next base: position 4,361 of record JAOXOE010026922.1, read on the forward strand.
TTCAGTTCTCTTCTGGGTTTAGTTTAACAAAAATAAGGCTGTGAAAGGATGAGGAAAGAGTCACAAAATGTTATGGGTTGGAAAGGACCTCAAAAGCTCATCTACATCCAACCTGATGCGCAGAAAGGACCCAAGAACTCTGTTTAGAGTTTTTGAGGACGTAATTTATTTGCCGGCGGGTGCACAGAGACTCTTGTCTTCAAATGTGCACACCCCAGGCTTCTGCTTACAGGCCTATATAGGGAGTTCCATAACATATTCATAGGTTATTACGTATTTGTGACTGTCCCCTCTTCTCATGTTAATTAGATCTCCTCCCTTTGAGCTTGTGCAGTCGGTCATGGTGGTCGCTCTGCAGGGGTTTTGTCGCCATCTTGTGATGAAGTAAGACGTCTTCCTCGTGTTGAACTTCTGAACTCCTCTCTCTGGGCACTACCTCAAACCACAAGACCAGTTTGTTTCAGTCAGGGTAGAACAGTTCTCTGGTGTTGCACCATGTTATCGCAAGCGTTGCTAAGCACTTAGCTATTTAAGTTTACTCAAGGCAGAAGCCATGAAGCAAAAAGGTAATGGCACACTGATCAAACCTCTGCTGCTGGAGCAGGATAAGCCGACAGCATCCAGTGTTCCCTGAGTGGCCTTCCTTCAAAATACCAGCCGGATGCTCTCCCATCCAAGTACTGACCAGGGTCAAGCCTGCTTAAGCTTCCAACACAAGACTGGGCTTGTTTTCCAGGGTGGTCGGTCATCACAGTTACAAATATATTTTCCTTCTCTACCGAGCTAAAAAGTTCTTTAATCTACAAACTTAAATAGTAAAACATTTCCAGTAATCTTGTGCTTTTCTTAGAAAGAGTGCTGTACCTATCTGTGCATGTGGAAAAAACCCATCAATCATCTCAAGGGTAGTAATCATCATGCAATAGCTCCAAAAAACTATTTGCAGATGTGCTTAGTTTCAGCTCCTTATAAAATCAGTTTTATGTGTTTGATATAGCTCAAAGACTTGAAGCTGTATCAAGCACTCAGAGCAGTCCTTTATTGGCCTTTATCTAAATGGCAAGACTTTGTAGTGTTTACCTGTTCTGTGATAGTGTAAAGACAGGATGAAAAGAGAATGGGCAAGACAAATCCTTTGTAGTGAGTGTCAGAGAGCATTGCTGTTAGAGATACACTTGCAGATGTGGCAGGAGTGATAGGACTTAAGTTATTAAAGAGTTATAAATTTGACAATCAAGTATGTTCTTTAGCTATAGTTGTGGAGTATTTAATTATCAGGCCTGTGTCTGCACATTTGTTGACAGGCACCTAAGTCATTAATTTTTCAAGTGGTCTACAAACTTCCCAGACAGCCACCGGAAGAGATGAGGTAACAAACTGGTTTGAGATGGCAGATCAGCTTGAAACAAGGCAAACCTTCTCCATTAATGTTGGACAGGAAATCTCCAGGTGGAGATTTTTTACTGTTTCATAATGTCTCCTCTCAGCAACCCCTAGGCAGTTGCTACTGCATCTAGTGCAGTTTGCATGCCTACATTTATTGACTTGCTACACAAGTGATCATGGTGTGCATAAATATAGCACTGGTACAACGTTAGTAAAAACTGTTTCTTTGTGAATTGCCTTGCTAGGTAGACTTTTGTTTGTAGCTCAGATGTTTAAGAGAGGTGTTGTATGCAATGTATCAAAGTATTACGATGGATTAAGGGATGCGTGTGTTGAGGTAGTCACATGGGGCCACATGGATTATAAGCACTCAGTAGAAAATATTCAGTTTGAAGAGTTTATCTCAGTCCAGCTAAGAGGACAGTGAAAGAGCTCTTGTGGCAGACGGTCCTATTGACACTGTACAGTGATTGACCATCTTCTTTGGGATATTTGATTCCCTGCACAAGTATCATCTTTTTCCAATAGCTCAATAATTAATTTTTCTTAACATTCTGAATGCCCATGCAAATCAGAAAGCGTATAAATTTACAATTAAACTCTGACTGGGACCTGTTGACTATACAATCATATTAGCCAATTAGCCCATCAGACTGATGCAAACTTAGACTTTTTTCTAGATGGGCATCAGCTGATTTTAGATTCAGTCCTCCATTAATTTTGTATGTATCTTGGATGGATAGTTTCTTTCAGTGTTGGTATTGCATACCATTGTTGTTCTCGGCAACAAGGGCGCACTGTTGGCTCATGGTCAGCTTGCTGTCTACACAGACTCCAACATCCTTCTCCTTAGAGTGACTTTAAGTGACTGCCTGTCCAGGGGTTTTGCCCTGTTAAGCCTCTGCTTTTGACACGTACGGAGAAGTTTCTCAGTGGTATACTATTTATGAACAACTGAAGAGAGTGAAGAAAGGAATATCCTGTGGCTTATGACACCACTCTCAACAGCAGAAACTGAAGGGTAGTTCTGTGATTCTGTGATTTAACTCCTGACTTCACAGAGGGTAACCTGAAAGTTAAACCAGCTTTCTACGAACATTATGAAAATGCTTTTGAAAACCAACAGCTGGGTGCCACGACACTTCGCTAATGATTTTTTTCCAGTACTTGACCACCCTCTCACTGCTGGTCCTTGACACCATCTCAAGTCATTTCCTAACAAACTTGCTTGGACACCAGAGACTAGTGATCGACACCTGTTTTTTTGCTTGCCCTCATGAAGAAGCAATATCTCCTCTGTTTCATCTTCTCTAAGCTGAACAAGCCTAATACCCAGTTGCTCTTCTTAAGTCATGTTCTCTAGTCCTTTTATGATGTTTGCTGCCTTGCTTTGAACAGCTAATTATTTTTATATCCCTAATGTTCTGTGATTATGGGGACATAAAGTACACACAGTACTCAAAGTGGGACTGCACCAGTACAGAGAACAATGGGACAATAATTTCTTTCCACTGGTTAGCTACATTGATAAAAATACTGAAGAAAACTATCCCTAAAACTGAACCTTAGGGAGTACCACTAGTTACTGACCAACCTAGGTTTTAACCCATTTGCTAGAACTCCTTGATTCCGACTCTTCTGCCAGCTATTCACCATCATATTTACATGTCTAGATGTGTCTTGGAATGAAGGATACTCTTAGAGATCATGTTAAAAGCTTAACTGAAACCTCTCAAACTCCCCTCCTGCATGCATCCACTGTCTTTCCTTCATCTATTAGATGGGTAAGCTTGTCACAGAACAATATTAAATTAGCAAGGCATGACCTTCCCTTCATGAACTCATCTTAGCTTTGACCAGTGATAGCAATGTCTTTTAAGCGTTTTTTGATAACTCCTGCAATAATCTTCTTCACAATTTTATCAGGCACTTAATTGAGACTGACAGTCCTATAATTACCAAGATCTTCCTTCTTGCTCTTCTTAAAAATTGGAATAATATTTGCTGGCTTCCAGTCAATTAGGACATCTTAATATTCCCCAGGCCATTGATAAGTAACTGAGTCATGTCTTGCAATAACACTGGTCAACTTTTCCCGTTCCCTTGAATAAATCCCATCAGTCTCCACAGACTTATGTCCATTCAGTTATAGCAGCAAATCTGGTACAAGTTCAAAGTCAATTGGGACCGTATCATTCTCCAAGTCACAGACCTCCAATCCATGCCTCTGGGGGGCCCATAACCCTTCATTGGCTTTAAAGATAAAGGCTAAAATGACATTAAGTATTCCTGCTTGATCTTCAACCTTATTTGTCCAGTTACTAACCTCATCAATTAATAGTCTGATGTTTTCTTTAGTCCTCCTTTTGCTGTTAACATACTTTCAGAAGCTTTTTATTTTTTCTCTGAGTATATTATATATTAATTTATAGTTCTTCCATGAAAGACTCTACGATGAATAGTTAAGTCCATTCAAAAACTGTTGTTTTGAAATTCTGGATAACATAATGTTCTGCACTTACGAGCTAGATACGTGGAGCATGCAGTGGCTTGCGTAGATGAAGAGAATACACAGACACCAGACATCTGCAGTTTGGTAACTCATTTGATGAACTGCTAAGAAGTTTTTGCAGCAACTATAAAAGCCATAGCTAAAGCCTCCCCTGCCAGCTTTACCAGCTTCAGAGAGAGAAGGGAGAAAATGAAAAAGAGCAATATGGCAAGACTGCATGGGAAGAACATACTCAGAAAACTTCATTTTTGGGGTCTCAGAACAAGCATAAGTGGATGAAGAATGTCTATGGATGAACAATGTGTGTTTCTAGACATACTGTAAAGAAGTTTTCAGAAATAAAGAAGTGGATAAAGCAGAGGAGAACTCACATGTATTTTCTTATTCGTTGCCATTTGAAAGCTTGATGCTCATAAAATGAGAATTAACTGATTTTCTATTGTAGAAATATGTGCTATAATTAATAGAACTGTTGCCCTGTACTTTAGAATCTGCTTGTCTTTAGGAAATTAATTAGAGTTTGGATTGCCTGCCATTATTGGAGAGAGATTCACCTTTTAGGAAGAACACCATTTGTCCCACAGTCCTCTACATCCTTTTATACATGGTGATATTTCAGGGTCTCTGAAAGGAACCTATCACAGGACTGTGTCCTCTGACTACTGTAAGAGATCTCAGTTTTGTCTTTTATACTTGTAAAAAATGTATTCATTGTTGGGACACTAGTGGAAATCTGTTCAGATACTGTATTTCAGTATTGCTCAATAATGGTGCTCAATATCTGGTATTCACAGAATCACAGAACATTAGGGATTGGAAGTGACCTCAAAAGATCATCTAGTCCAATCTCCCTGCCACAGCAGGATCACCTAGACCAAGTCACACAGGAACATACCCAGGTGGGTTTTAAACCTCTCCAGAGGACACTACACAACCCCACTGGGTAGCCAGTTCCAGTGCTCCATCACCCTCACTTGTATAAATTCTATTTTATAATTGATTTGTGATTGTACCTAACTGACTACAGTATTTAAATGAGGTATTCAGCTGAGTGTAAAGGATCAAGACAGCATACAGTCCACGTATAGCATGAGGAAATTCTGGAATATAAACAAAATAAATACATACAAATTTAAACTTTTAAAAATCTATATAAATTTGAAAAAAATGACAAGAATCCCTGTTCTTTAGCATAAATCTTTTTTCTGAGTATAACACCTGGGAACAAAAAAAGAAGAGGTTTTCCCATTATTTCAAGCTAAAGAATTGTTCATTGTGGATACAAATTTGTTTACCTTATTTCAATGTATATTTCATCCTTATAGAGAAGTTAACAAATACATTAAAAAAAATTCTTGGAACCAATGTCCAAATCTTTGCCTTTGTACAAAGATTTGAAAGCTCTTCAAATTCACATGTAATTAATAAAACTTCAGTACAGATCTTTCTCTACACTTACTTTTAAGTGCTATGCAACTTAGTTTTCTAATACACCTAGGAGATTGTTTACATGTATTATCCTCTCTCCTATAGAAAAAAAAAGCCTTTTTCTCTGGATATTGTTGGAGATGAGCCAAATGGTGACAATATTCCTCCTGTACTGAATCATAACAATATCCTTAAGTTCCTGCTCCCATCATATCTCTGCAAGCAAATTGAACACTTATAACTACTTTACCATTTATCATTCAATACATGTTTTCAAGACACAACTTTCAAGAACTCTGTAGGTATAATGGGTCTTGTTTAAGGGATCTTTTGAGATCCCTTCTTCTCAGAAAGGTATGTTTCTGTGATTCTCCTTCTGCCTGATTGACCTTTTGACTGGAACATTACATCTCTTTGTTGTAAGGCTGTATATACTATCTCGTGATGAACTTCACATGATTCCAATAAAAGATATTTAGAAGTGATGCAATTGAATATTTGATCGCCGGGGATACAGTCACTAGAAGTTATTGGGAATGACAGGTCTTACAGGACTGAAAAAAAGAATTACCTTTCTTTCTGAAGCTGGAGTGACTCACATATTAATTGAGAAATAAACTGTTGTACATAAATTACATTTTATCATTATATTTATTACAGCTGTTTTATTTTTTTTTCCAATACATTTGTTCCCTGTCTCTTCACTTTTTGGGGAGTGAGAGGGGCTAATAGAAAGAATATCTGTCATTTGTTTAGTGGCTGGCTCAGCCTCAACCTATGACACCTAGAAAAATGACACCTAGAAAAATGACACCGCCAAATTCCATAATAGTGACAGCAAAATCAAAGAATGAGATAGAAGCTTTACCTGTGTTTCAAGTGGATTTCTCTAAGTTTATACGGTGCATTGGAGTTTGTGAAATTTCTTGAAAACCAGTTCAACAGTCTTATAATGGAGAAGGTTGAAAAATCTCAAACCAGATTAAACACATGAAGTTCTTCTCACAGATGCATTTTTAATATTTAGGTAAGACTCTTGTTAAAATTCAATTTAGCATAAATTGTGTATGAAGATAGAAAAGGAGAAAAGAGGCAGCAATATAAAGATTTACAGGAGAGATCTTTTTCCAAACTACTGGAAATCTCAAGTAGCAGAGTGTCTGTACTTTACGCGTAAAAGTATGTCTGTCAGATGCACGATTGATTCATGTCTGAGGAAAATGCTGTGACTCAATTTATCTTTTGATAGATTATCTTCAATGAAAGACTGAGATTAGAAAACACAGACAAAATAGAGGGGCTTGGTCACACCATTCACAAATAGAAGAGGTGAGTAGAATAAATCCATAAACCATATTTTTTCTAAAATACTCATACCAATTTTTCATATTGAACTGTAGTCTATACAATCAAGCCAACTGACAGTCTTAGTGATGCAACTTCTTCTGCACCTTTTGTTAACTACTGAGATCACCATAGACATTTTTAAATCTAAATATAATCACATTATATTTGTGCACTTTCAAGAATGGCCGCTCCAAAAGACAATTTTTTTTTAGTGTTCAATATGACCATAGAAATGCATTAAGTTTTTACTGCATTTATTTTAAAACAAAAGTTCTTAAATGATAATTCTGTGTAAAACATGACAGTATATTTTATATCCCTTGAAAACATACTCTTTCTTTCCAGCTGATAAATGTTCTCAGAAAAGTGCCATCTTGATAGCCTGTTGCCAGAAGATAACTGCTAAATGTATGCATCTTTGCAGAAGGTGATTACCTATCGCTACAACAGAGAATGAAAGGAAATGAGACAACAAAACGACTATGCCGTAAGAAACCATTACCAAATATTGGCTTTTAATATTAATAATTTTAATTGTTCTATAAAAATGCCTCAAGCAGAAAGAATACTTCATTTCCTTTATGTATAACAATTGGACACTTGCTTAGTTCAATACTTGTTTGTTTAGAGCTGACCAATAAGATATAACATGTCTTTCTTTAAATATATGTTTTGCTGGTTTGTTGTTGTTGTTGTTGTTGTTGTAATGGTGTTTCTATGCTACAAACTGTGCTTGGGAAATGGGTGTAAAAGCAAAGGTCCCTTTTATAAAACTGTAGTAATTGATATACGTCCTACCTGAGGTCATGGTTCTGTCTGATTAATCAAATTAAACACAAGAACATCGTTTTAGTTTCAGATTTTTAATAAACTTTCAGAAAGAGGAGAAGGAAACTTTCAGATTCCTGAAAACAACAGAACTTTAAAAAATATTATTGAAAAAATAGGAGGAAAATCAAGCATTTCCACCTATGGAGGCCTAAGCACATGTGAAAACAGAGGTTAAGAATGGGATTACTAATTCCTGCATTCTCTCATGAAGGAATTGAGCGTACACTCGGTGAGCTAAAGACCATAAGTGTTATTACAATTTCTTCACCATGGTAATAGCCAAAACCACTGTTGTTGAATTGAACTTAACATGGTTGCTAACCATCGTGCACATTCACCTGATGTTAGATCTCTGCTTTAATGACAAAATAGACAAGACTTTATACTTAAAAACAATGTCTAAATTTTACTAGTAAAAATCTAAATGATTAAAGGTTTAGAGTGATAATACTTTGTCCTGAATTGCAATTGCAATGAAATGCTCATACTTAGAACATGAACATTTTCAATAGCATATGGTGATCCAAATTTAAAAAAAATTTGGTTTTATTAGGGCTTGATTTTATTATCTGAAATCACAAACTGCAATCAAGTGAGAAACAGTGTATAAAAACCCCATCAAATTCACTTTCCTTCATTTTCTCAAAGCATGTCTGTAAACAAATTACAATTAAAATATCCCTAACCATTTTCAAATACTTTTTAGTTAATGTTAAATACCTCTGACACATTTAAGATAGTAGTTTAATACTTTTAAGACAAAATATAATATATTTGATCTATTGAGGAAAGAGTTGATGCAATACTTAGTGATCGAAGAACTCTAACACTCACTGTATTGATTTTTCTTAAAACAAACAGGAATCACAGAAGATGAATCTAACTAATACAAGAAAACAACTGCTAATGTCAAGAACACACTTCCATCTCAATTAATTCACATTTCTTGGTAAAAAAAAAAATGCAGTGCTGAACTTGAATTGTTTTGTAGAAAGTCTCAACAGACAACTATCTAAAAAACGTTTTCCTGATTATAGGTAGCATGTGAAATGAAAAGTTACATGAAAACACATTTTGGTTATTGTATCATTAATTGGTTAGCTTCATTTAAGTGTATTCCAAATTTATATTCATATTATCGCAGGCAAATGGTGGTACCTTGTAAAAGTTCAAAACAATTGTGATGTTACGCTCTTTTAAAACCATTTTCAAATATTACTCGTAGAGTTTCTTTTATGACTTGAAAATAATAAAGTAATAATGGCCAATTCAAATATAAATTCTCTATCCATGCATTTTTATGTTTTCATGCTTTGAGGCATTTTTCAAAGTTACAAAGATGTGTGTTTTCCAAAACATACTTGTTTTCTTAATGGAAAGCGGAGTTATAGATCATTTGGCAGTGCACAGAGAGTTTAGATTAGCAAGGTGAATTACTTTAAGTGAAGGTGAGGTTTTAACAGCAGCAGATTCACAGTTTATGTGAATTTTTTTTGTATTGTGCTTTTTTCATTTGTTGTTATAAACAGTTTGTCTATGCAGTCATGGATAATATTATGCTGTAATTTGTATTTATGCACTCCAGTGTAAGTAGTCAGCAATATGCAGAGAGCAATTCAGATGATTTAGCTGATGCTTTCCTACTTCATCTTCACTGAAGTCAACTAAATTTTGGCATATGAGTTTGAAACTAATTTCTCTGTAATCTATTTGGCTCAGTTTTGGCCCAAGAACATAATATACCCATAAGATATAATTTTTACTTCATGGAAGTTTGTACAGATAAATTGCTCCTACCTTTAAAAAGAAAGATACTATTTCAAACACCTTTTTGCATTTCAGAGGTGGCTTCTGAAATAATTACAAGAACCTCTCTAAACCAATTCATAATTTGGAGGACTTGAAGATAATTCATAAATGTAAAATTTATTTTCACAGGTCAGATAAGTAGGGATTCAATTGAAGAAAGTAGTTGGATTGGGGTAAAGATAGAAAATTCTAATAAATTTTACAGAAAAATCTTCCAACACTTAGATTCAGCTAGTTAGAGGTAGAGTGACAATGCTTTCTGTGTTCAATTCCTGTTGGCTACCCAAACTCATCATCTTTACGCAGTATGACAACTGCAAAGTTTAAAATATATTCCAGCTGCATAACTCTTTTCTTTTTCTAGGTTTTTATTTTTGAGGGGGGAACTAATGCTCTTACTTCTGACTTTTGAGTCCCATATCATCTTTTTGTAACATTCAGAGGAAGCATGGTCTTTTTCCAATTCTACCAAAAAGATTTTGAGGATTAGCTACAAACTCTTCTTCTGATTTGAATACAATAGCAGCATACTACAACAAAGTCCTCAAAGAATGGTGTCTTCTACATTTGAGATACTGAAATTATCTGTAATAATTCAGATTTCTTTAAAAAAACCCTTGTTTTATCTGCCAGAAATATCTGCCATGTCACCACGTTTAACCTCCACTTACAGACGGAATGAGCAATAAAACTAGTGCTAATTTAGATGACAGACAGTAAGTCTGTATTTTAACTAACTAATTTTTCTGGAGGCATGCCTTCTTGCACTCATTTTCATTGCTTGAGTTACTTTTGCTAAAAACCCCAGTATGAATAATGTCATTTGTCGTGAAAACATTGAATGTATGTTGGCATTTTTATAATTATTTTTTCAAGCATGTAACTCACTGAAGTTGTAGGGAAACCATCCATATGCTCTGTAAAGAGGCAAGCTTGTGAGGTTGAATTCTGCCTTTAAAATGATAAAACAGCTGACTTTTTTCAGTGCCTAATGTTGCTTTGAAAAAGATAACTTTCTGATACTCTCATGAGAAATAAATTAAATAAAGGATATTTTAAATTCATCATATGCAACTACATGGTGAAACAAGAAGGGACTCAAAATAAGGAGATGCTTTAACTAGCAATGAGTTTTTGTTGGAAAGTTTATTTACCTGTGGTTTGGTTTGTTTTGCTTTCCATTAGGAATGTGACAAAACATGAACTCTAATAAAAGTAGGAACCCATGTCAATCAGTAACCACCTACAACAGAATATAACGCTTTTAAAGGGTCTTGATATAAACTTCCTGTTCCTGTAGAAATCATGGCAGCTTGTGAACCACTGATTAACTAATTTTCAGAATGAAACGACTTTGTTATCATATGCCATCACATACAGTGAAGATTATGTGAATACAACAAGTAGGTCATTACTGTTAACAGTTTTTCTATGAAGAATGAAGTGACTGCCTCTATAGCTTTTGAGTTCTATTCTCAAGATCTTCTGTTTTACATGGCACAGCAATAAACTAATTAGTGCTGCAAGTATATTTAGACATGGAATGTCCATTAAGACTATATGAACAATATATTCAGTTACGAAATTAGTTCTACTAACAAAATGAATTAATTGTTTTCATTAATGACAATAACAATGAAGGAGACTGGAAAGAATAAGAACAGACAAGAGGTGTAGTTCACTTACTATTTGTATACTAGGCAAGAATTTTAAAACTGTTTTATAATGTTTTCTGAAACAGTGATATTCCTAAGCATTTAGGTTTGTGCTTAGTTGTGCATGCAGTTTACCAGGTACTCCAGCCATCTACAGTAGCATTTTCAAGCGAGTATTCTCTGTGTGAAAAGTAAATTTCATGAAAACATTACAGTTCTGACTTTTTTCTTAGGTCACATTGTACAGGTTTTATTTATGTCTTAATGATGTATGTTATTCTGACTGCCTAAAGCTCTACAGCAATAAAATTCTGATTCAGCAAGTAAACCATACGGTTTGTTGCTGTCAACTGATCCTACACTTACGATAATGCTTCCACAAAAGGGTTTTAATTTATGTAAAATTATTTTCCTTTGTTACGTCGCTAACATCTGTGCACAATTGCATTAAATTACATTAAATCTGTGCACTAAACTATTGCACTGATGTCCAATGAGCAAACCACTATGTGGCATCTGTGGGTTACAACAAAATATTTAGAATTAAGTTTGTCATCGATTTCTAAAGAATGTGATCAGTTTGTTTATTAGGGAAGATAATAATGTATTATCACGTGAATGACTTCACTTTGAAATTTAGAGCACATTTGATGCTTGGCGTCTCAGCATGAGAGACCTTTGTAGTTCTCACTTCCATTTTGTCAAAGACACAGAGGTAAACAAAACAAAAAAAACCTTGGAAAAAGATTTCTTACATTATTCTTTACTTCTGAGTACATACTAGTTGTCAATAAATAAACAAACAAACCCTATTACGTTATCTGAGATAAGAGAACTTCAGAAGCACAATGTGTATCACCGTTCACTGTCAATTACACTCTACTACATACATGTTTTACTTCTGACCAAGTTTTACACAAGATTCTTCCAGATTTTATTGCACAATGTAGTCATAAAGTATTTAGAAAGTTATAGGATGTAGGTACTCATGGGAAAATAAAGTTCAGTTCTAACCTGAAAGCTGATCGATATGTACGGTACCAGGTACACTGAAAACCAGAGATGGTTGTTAACTTTTTGTATGGTCTTTTCAAAATTAGATTGGAAGATCGGTAGAAAAGCATTATTCTGAAAAGCCTGACTATGATGTTTGGCATTCAGCTATAGGTTGTCAGCACCAAAATTCACAGATCTAAAACCAGAATTCTGATTAACTTCCTTGTCTATCCAAAGAACACTGTAGTAAAATGTATGTCAGGTAAGATGTATGATCAATATCTTTCTGTAACCAAAGGTAGGTGTCAGGCTGGATGGTATAAGGAACTTCAGATATCATTGGATGTATATATACATACAACTGAGTGAAGTCCTACATCTCTTCACTGTAATGGTAGCATAACAGCAGTATATGGGTCACGTATAAATATGGTATTTAAATATCTTGTCATCTTGGTAACAAGACCTGAAATTAGTAGTCGAGTCCTAGAAAGGAAGGAATATAAAAAGATCAGATAAAACAAATGGAGTAAATAGTCCTGGGGTAAAAAACTTGCTCTTCATATTTTATCACCAAAGGACAGAAAATAGCTTGAATGGCCAAGAAGAGGAAACCACAAAACGTTTTAGTAATAAAAGGAGGAAGCTTTAGTGTACGAGGATGTATGAATTTCATTGCACTTTTTCACAGTTAATACGGTCAAGCAGAAGTCAAAACAAAAAAAATTGCAGAATAAAGTAGTAACACAAAAATTAGTTACTACTTCAATGGAATTTGTTTTTCTGGAATGTAAACCCATTTTAACTATGACTGAGACACATCTGCAGAAATTTTTTTAGCTGCATGATGTTCAAGCTGAACTAGGTATTACGGAAATGGCATTGGTTTCCTGCTTTATGCCAGGAAATAGGACTATTTCCCCTGGCACACTGAAGATAAAAATCCTACAGGAATGAAGTTAGCATGATGAACTTGTCCTTTCCTCTGCAATTACCACACAGGAAGGATGTTTGAAAAGGTTTGTCATTGATGTATTGTTCTGACTCATGCACAGCGAATTTCAAGATAACTGAAAGAAGTAGCATTATGGTTTATGTGACGAACAGGCATATCATCACTGCAATCTGTTTGCTATTGGGTATCTTTTTCTTGCTGGCTGTACTGCTCTTCCATGATAATAACTGAGAATTCCATTATAGTGAATGGTTGTACACATTAAGAAGCTTCATATAATCTAAATTACAAATTTGTTCCCACAGCTTCCTCATTGTTTTAAATGAATTTTCTGGATTGCATTTCAAATACTACTGCATCTGTTCTGGGACATAACCCCAAATCATTTGGAAGGCAGTGATAAAATTATTTCTTCATACAGAGAAAAAAATTACATTAATTTACATTAATATTTCCATTTTAAAGTTGATCTTCACCAAATCACAGAATAGTAGGAGTTGGAAGGGACCTTGGGGAATCATCAACTCCAATCCCCACCTTGACCCACAAAAGGATGTTTGCCTAGATCAAGTTGCACAAGACACATCCAGGTGAGCTTTGAAAGTTTCCAAAAAGGAGACTCCACTACCTTTCTGGGCACCGTCTTCCTGTGGTCTGGCATACTTTATTTAATACTTACAATTTAATAATTATAACTTAATAATTACAATTTTCTTCAGTCTATCACTAGACTAGGTGGGAAAGGAACAATCCTTCAGTATTCATTGCATTGCATCCTGAGCATCCTGTAATTGCTCATTTGCTTTGCTTTATAGCTAACTATGTATTCTCTTGTATGTTCTCTCCACATAGATTGAAATGAATGTCACATACACATCCAATGGCAAACCAAGTTATCTGAAAATTATTAAGGACCATGTTTTTGCATGAGAAGTGAATTACTTTTTTGTGACTTGACCCTAGTTTAAACAAAATTTGTTTTCTACCTCACTTAACTCTTACTCTTCGTCTCATTGACTACGGAACTTTGACAATATTGTTCAGCTTAGAAATTCAGAAGAGTTTTGCAACCTTTATGATTTCCTTGATAGTCAGATCATAATGTAATTACAGTTCGTGGGAAGCTATTTTATCTATATGAGTCGCTCACTTCTCTAAAATTATCTTTTAAACATTAATTTGTGTATTTTTTTCCATTTCTCCTTAATGATGCTAAAGAAATATTACACTTAGCTGAGTCCATTTCATATTTGTGAAACTCATTCTAATCCAAATGCAGTATAAATATTTCAAAATTGTATTTCAAAATTGTATTTCAAAATTGTATTTCAAAATTCAGGGTACATCTGATTAAAACAAATCCATCAGTTGACTGTATTGAAAAAGATAAGCCAGATTTTCAAACATACTGTGCATGTATTCCTCTTCTGTGTTTTACATCACATGTTCTTGATTAATTCCACATGTTTTGTTGTCATGATTATGCTTTTTAAAAAAAGGCTTTAATGTTGATATTAGCTACGATGCAGAAATTTAACAAAGATTAACTATTGTGCATAGCCAAATACTTTCTTTTTTATATATAAAATCAAATATATTCACCATATGTGTTTGATCAATTTGGTTTCTAAAAGAACAAGGATAAGCATAGTCTGGTTTAAAGCAGTGTTTGGTGGATTATTTTCTTACAAAAGGACTAAAGAACAACATGTGACTTTCCCTAGGACAACATCTTTGATCATTTGTGTGTTGCTTCAGGCTTAGTCAAAGAAGACAAATAAGAAGCAATTCCAAGAATATTGTAAGCATTTTTCACTTATGAAAATTATTAACAGAGACAAATGAAAATGCTTAAAAAGGGAGCTGTCAGTGGTATATCTTAAGCAAAATATAAGAAGCTGTGTCTTGATAACCAACAGAACTGTGATCCCAAGCTCATGCCTTATGGCATTCCTCATGAAATGCTTCTATTGAGAACTTTTAATGAGTCACTTTGAGCAGTCTGTTTTAATTTGCATCAGAAGTTTTCAAATACTCTAGAAATATTCCTTTAGTTAGTTTAGTTAGTTTTAGATAGTTGCTTTACTATCCTCCCCTCTATGCTACGTTAGATTTAAATGAGCACATAGATCTACAGCATCATTTAACACAGTTCTGAATCCCCTGAAGAAAATTGCATTTTTAATCTGAGATTAGTGTCGAATTTACAACTTTTAAAGTAATCCCATGCCAATTTGTTAAGCACTTTTTCCTAAGGAAACTCTAGTTTTAAAACACTTGAGCAATTGGCTTGTCAGAACCACGCTTCTGTGCACTTGACTCTTGCTGTTT
The DNA here is from genome assembly GCA_028565055.1 of Phoeniculus purpureus. Classification (NCBI taxonomy): domain Eukaryota; kingdom Metazoa; phylum Chordata; class Aves; order Bucerotiformes; family Phoeniculidae; genus Phoeniculus; species Phoeniculus purpureus. The sequence goes on from JAOXOE010026922.1 coordinate 19,611, forward strand.
TCTAATATAACTTTTCCCTCAGTTTGTTTTGCTTCATTGGGATGAATGTGGAAAAAAGGCTCCGAAATCAATGAAGATTGATGCCTTCTTATGTCCATTACACCATAGGATTTTGGACTGTGTATGATAATACATAGTAAAAAATATCTTACAAAGTGCTACCAAAGATATTTTATGATGTTGATAGAGCTGAAACGGATTTATTATTGAGGCAAGAACTGTGAATATCCCAGCTGTTGAATATTCATTTTATTCTATAAAAGAAAACAAGGAAAGGAAAGGGAGAGGAGGGGAGAGGAGGGAAGAAGAGGGGAGTGGAGGGGAGGGGATGCAAATACTGGGTTGAGTATACATGTCTGTCTCCCGCTCCCAGGAAGAAGGCTAGACCTGAAGAGTGGGGCTGCTTTTGAT
>JAOXOE010026923.1:0-16827 GCA_028565055.1 Phoeniculus purpureus
TAGGTACTGGAATGGATTGCCCAGGGAGGTGGTGGTGTCACCATCCCTGGATGTGTTTAAGGAACGAGTGGACGTGATGCTTAGGGATCTGGTCTAGCAGTTAGATACTAGGATAAAGGTTGGACTTGATGACCCTGGAGGTCCGTTCCAGCCATGATGATTCTGTGATTCTGTGAACCACACTAAGAACAGTGGACTGTTCACAGAGACTACAGTTAACTGAAATACTTATACAGTTCAATATCAAAGTGTTGCTGTCACTCCCGTATATGAAAACCTTTTCATAGAAAAGGCTGTAGCAAAAACATGTTTATATATGTAATGCTTTTCCCTGTATGAGACAGATTATTAGATATTGTGTGTAATCTGAATGAGACTTGACTCTAGTGCTACCTCCATCATCAAGCTATGATTGTGACTTATGATTGTGACTTATGAAAACAGAGAGAAGTGTAGAGGAGTGGGCACAGCTCTTCAGATCAGGCAATGCAACCCTCTTACTCCTTCTCCTCAGGCTTTTCCCATGCTCTCCTTTCCACCTATCACTTCTGTGCCCTAGCCTCATCCTGAAGCCGAGCTCTTGCCTCATCACTCGGATGGCAGAACTGAGTTTTGCTGACACCAGGCAGCTCAGCAAGTTCTTTGAGAGATTAAATAGATTTTAATTTATTTCATTCCTGGCTCTACTTCTTAATATTTTTAAGTTTTCCAGTGTGCATGTACTAACTTGCAAAGCCTAGAGTACGGGACACTTATCTGGCAAATCTAGGGCTGCCTTTCCATTGCCATTCCTGTAAGGAATCCTGTTGCTCTGATTCGCTTTATAAAGAGCGTCGTTGTGTGATAATGTACATAACTGTTTTCACTTAAATATCTGGACATATTTCAAGTGCTTAAAAATGTTCTTCGATACATTTTAGGAGTAGTACAATATTAGAAAGCTGGCTGAAAAACTTCCTCCTTTCTCTGCAAAATGAGTTGCACGGTCTGTGACCTGGGCAGGCGTGCTCCTGCTGATCAAGTGAGGCCATTCAAGCCTGGAAGTGGAGGAATGGCTCTTGGTTTGCAGTGATCTTGGGTTTTTATGAACTTGGCATTTTTTAGATTGCAGGAATTCCTAGCCTTTAATAGGTGCAAGTGCTTTTTATGTAGTATTGTCCTTGTGTTGTTTTTAGTTTTTTGATAGAAAAAGAATAATGATGTTATCTGCTTTTAATTCTGCCTTTTACTTAGTCCCACACATTTTATTCTCTTGCCAATGTATGTACATTTCTGAGGGAGATTTGTTGGAATACTTACTGTCTTGCAGACAAACCAGGTCCAGGGATCGCTGCTAGAGAGATGCTGCCATGGATGATCACACACTTGACTTTTTGTAGCAGTGTGGGATGAATGAGTCTCAGTAAGTCAGTGGGCTGCAATGTATTCACACAGTGTATCCACAGTTAGCAGTGTGTCTGTGAATAACTTTGGAGTGAGAAGAGGAAAGACAGCTTGGTTTATGGAAGAAATTGTCCATTGTGTTCTTCTTCCAATTTCCAACCCAGAAACAGCAGGCAACTTAATGTGCGTACACCATTTCTCTCTCTTTCACTCCTCTGTATCTTGGCTTCTCTTTTATGTTCTTTCTTCAGCTTATACTTGGCCAGAAATGTTTTGTAGCTCACTAGAGGGAGGAAATTAATTGTGCAGTGTGTTGGGAAGAGGGAGGCGAAGAAATCAATGAAGAAGAAAGCTTCACCTGTACAAGAAGCTCCAGCTTTCTAAGCTCCTATAGGGAAAACATAAGGAGAAACAGATTGTATTGCTTTTTGCCATATGCTCAGCATCTCACAGACAGATTTTATCAGCAGGGACCCATTACCACCAGTTAAAAAACATGCCTTTAAATATGTTTGTGAACTTTTTCCTACTGGACTGAATATATTGCAAAAGAGGCTCTCTCCCATGCCACACTCTGGGTTGTCTGTCCATGCTTGTGAGGCATGATGACCTTCCCAGCAGAGTACAGGCAGCCCATCCCGCCTGGCAGGACTTCTGACTCTGTGCCATTGCTGCTTATCTTGGGAAGTGTCAGCACTGGACCTTAGTGCTACCGCTATATAATTCCATAGCACTTTGTTTTTAGAGCATTCCAACAGTCTTTGTGAAGTGAGAGGTGTTGAGATCACCATGCATGCACATTTCTGAATCTACCCAAAATGGAAGGCCAAGATTTATGCAACAGAAGTTTGCATAAATCTGTTCTTTATGCCCTTTATCATCGCAGCAGCTGCAGCAGTAACACCAGCTCCAATGCATCTCTCCATAGATACTTCTGTGCCGTTTACCATGACATATTTTAAATCCCACCTGTCACAGCAATGCCTGTCTTCAGTGTGGTACTTAACTGTGTGCTTTCTGTAAGACCATATAATTATTCCCTAGGAGAATAAGCTGATCTTGAATGTAGCTCTTCCGTCTGCTACTCCACATTTTACCTCCCTGGGGCAGTACCCAGCAGCCTGGGTCCGAAAACTCCCATACAACAGGCATTGAAATTCACTCAATTTCAAGTGAAACTAGTTTTATACGTAATGAAAAGTTTTCAGTTTAACATCTTATTTCCATGCTTCCAAGTATTATTTCAGATGCACAGGACTCCAACCGGCAGACCAGAAAGTAGTTTTCCCTTTTTTCAATCTCTTTATGGTGCATGGTTTTAAAGAGTAGAAAAGATTAAAGTTAATATTTTCTTTGTAAAAGATAGCTGAGATATAAAAGACAGTTGATGGATGGATGGATGGATGAGACACTTTCTGGCCACATACTTCAGAATATAAAGACAAGACAAAGTGAGAGCATGAAGAGCTAAATGTAACATTTAGTTGATAAAAGATGAAGTAGGTGATGACATGTTATGAATGATGACACTTGAGGAAGACAACTAAGAGCTACGAAGAAGCTGACTTTTATTTGTGGGGTTTTTTTAGAGATCACTGATGGCTGGTTTGGCCTGATCTATGTGACCTGGACCACTAGGGACTGTTTAAATTGCATGTGAGAAGTTCTTTTTTAAGTCAGCTCTGCCTCCACCAGTTGGAATGTTCATTACAGGAAGTTGCATCGTGCAGCAATACTGAATTTCTGTTCTGGCTGAAATCATTTGGACAACTGAGTTCTCATAATAACATAGTCCCTGTCCCACTGGAAATGCTTTCTCTTCTAATGCAAACCATAATATGTACTTTGCAGTCATACATTTTTTCATTGGTGTCCTCTATTACAGGAATGTCAGCATTGCAGATCAGTGAAGACTTATGAAAACATGTATTTATTATAAACATCATTCTGAGATATGAATTCTAGTGATTTTACTCTCAGGTTTCTTAATGTCATGGGGTTTTTTTGCTGTGGGTATTTGTTAGTAAATGTTTTAAAAAGCAGTAGTAATTGCCAGTTGTGACAAGAATCTTAATTATAGTCACACCACAGTAATACTTTGCTGAGGTTAGAATTGTGATTTTGATTAATTTTCAGGATATGTATATTGGGTTACTCTCAAACTTCTTATTCATGTGCTTTTGTAAACATAAAAATAAGATACCTTTTATTGTAAAATAGCATTAATGAATTGGTAAAGATACTTCAAGGAAATTCCAAGGTAAGAAGTGTCACAGAATTACAGAACATCAGGGATTGGAAGGGACCTTGAAGGATCATCTAGTCCAATATCCCTGCCACAGCAGGATCACCTAGACCAAGTCCCACAGGAACATATCTAGATAGATTTTAAATGTCTCCACAGAAGGAGACTCCACAACCCTCCTGGCAGCCTGTTCCAGTACTTTGGATGCTGGAGGTGATGACATAGTGCAAAACAAAGTAAAATATGTCAGCATTCTCTTCTCCTAAGAACAGAGCAGACCTCTATTTCACTCCTTTCTGTTTCAAATCATAGAAGCATAGAATCATTTAGGATGAAAAACATCTGTAAGATTATGAAGTCTAACAAATGCTGAGATTTCTGCTGAGTCTTTAGGCAGCTATACTGGCAACCGTGATTGTTGTACCACTGGGCAGCTGGAGCAGTGTTTTGGGGCTCATGACTCAGGTTGTTTTAGGACAAGCCTTTCAGGCTGATTGCACTAAACATTGGATCTTATTCTGCTAGCATAAAGAACAAGTTTTTCCAATAAAGTATTTATAAGCCAAACTAGAATTTGTCTTCATATGAGACAGTAAAATATTAATCTTCCCTCTGTGCTGTCAGAGTTGAATGTTGATGTCAAAATCTGTAGGGTTGAGCTTAGGAGAAGGCTGATGTAATACCTGCCTGTGCAATGGGGAGTACCCCCAGATCTGTGGTGGCCTGGCCTCAACAAGGGCTTTCCAAACTCTCACCAGTGCCTCTTGCAGCTGCTTATACTATATCCCCTTTAGTTTCCCTTTATCTTCCCACATCCCTCCGAGGATGGGAATTGTTTCATCAAGTAGTTTGTCCTAGTGTAGCTTTAATAAATTGCAGCTAATCTAACATTTTATCTTCGGTTGGCCTGGTTCTGACATGCCATCACATCTTCTTATTTCATCTAAACTGTAATGCTGTAATGCTAAAGCATGTGGACAGCTGATGTTCACAGCAGCATCCTTGTCCTTGAGTACTTCACATGTGCGAAGCCATGTGTCCTTTGCAGCTTCCATCCTGCCCTCCTGGTATGTCTCTGCAGTGCTACATCTGTGTTTCATATTGCGGTGGGTTCAAGACCACAATTAAAGACAAAGGAAAACAAAACAAAGCAGTTAGGTCTCGATGAGATCTCAGATAGAATTTGCCAGACAATATATAGCTTAGGAAAAATGGAAAAGGGTTTATTAACTCTATAACTGTGTATAGAAAAGAAGAAAAAGTTAAGCAAGTCAGTGCACACAAACTACAAACTGTGTCACAAATGTCACCACATATTCTGAGAAAAATACAATGGAAGATCACTATCGTATCGGTCCTTGGTTTTTTTCACATTAGAGACCTGGGAAAAGAATATGTCAGTTGAGTAGAGACGAGTACTACCACCCTCTCTATTATTCATGTGTCACCCTAGCTGCAAACAGTGGCACTCAGGGCTGTCCAGACTGGTGAATTCTTCAATTCTTCAGCATAGCTTCTCCAGCTCAATGCTCATCGGGCAGGCCTGACTCCTTAGGACCTGATCTGCATCCCTCAGTGCAGGAGACATGCTTTCAAACAAAGAACCCAAACTCTGTCTTTCATACCCAAGGTTTAAGGATTCTCAAGACCTTCTGCTTTCTTCAGCTAAGCCTGAAGGAATTCTCCCCAATACTTGAGCATCCTCAGTTTTCCTCAGTGGCAGAAATGACAAACAGTCTCTCTTCCTGCTGATCAGTGCTCTCTAAGATGACGGCAGCTACATGGTCCTGGCCACGTGCAAGACCAAAGATGGAGACAGACTGCATGCTGCGCCAGCAGGGCCCCCCAACCACACTCTGCAAACGTGACTGAGAGGGTTGCATGACCCTTCCCTCTCCTCTCTCCTCCTGTCTCAGCTCCAGGGGGAAAGAGAAAGAATCCCTTCAGCTCAGCACGGGTGGCTGAATGGCTGCTCTGTGGTGGGGGGGATGGTAGATCGGCACTAAGGTCTTGATTCTCTGGTCCGTGGTGCCAGCTCCAGACTGAGCTGGGTTGAAGCCGGTGCCACAGGCTTGCTACTTGTCAAAATCCTTGGACTTTTTCAGGAGTGCTAAATATTGAGTTTGGTACCTAGGAATAGAGTTTTGTTGTTTTGAGAGGGATTTATCACCTTTGGAGATTGTGGTAAAGTTGTAAGAGGAATTAATATAACATTAAGACACGTAAGTCTGCTCCACAGACATCCAGTCTGCTCAATCAGACATCATCATGTCTACTCAGAAAAATCTGGGGCAGTTTCTTGGTATGCCTGGCAATATTTGCTGTGCTGCCACTGTTTTCAGGTTTTAGTAGTGTTATTCTGCAAAGCAGCTTTTGGGCTACGAAAGGGAAGGACGTACTCTCAGATATATCCATAATAAATTTCTGGATATTATTGTTGGTCTGACTGAGCGCTTTATAAGAGAGATTCAGGAGAGATATTTTTAAAATGCCTATATAAGAGTCTTGTGAAGAGGGAGCTGGGTCTCTTTAGCTTGGAGAAACGGAGACTGAGGGGGGACCTCATTAATGTTTATAAATATGTGAGGGGTAGGTGTCAGGAGGATGGAACCAGGCTCTTCTTAGTGGAGCCTAATGATAGGACAAGGGGCAATGAGTGTGAGCTGGAACATAGGAGGTACCACATTAATATGAAAAGGAACTTCTTCATGATCAGGTTGATGGAGCACTGGAATGGGCTGCCCAAGGGGATTGTGGAGTCTCCTTCTCTGGAGACATTTAAAACCTGCCTAGACGTACTCCTTGATCTAGGTGATCCTGCTGTGGCAGGGGGATTGAACTAGATCATCTTTCAAGGTCTCTTCCAATTCCTAATGTTCTCTGATTCTGTGATAATTAAAGGAAAAAAAAGAGAGGGGTGGGTGAACAGCTTGGAGTCTACTGCTGTGCTGGAGAACCTTTCCAAAACTGGAAAAACATAGAGACAAAAGTGTGTAGGGAGCAAGGGGGGTAGGGGGTGGGGAAGAGGATAAAGCCTCTGTATCACCCCACAAAGGGAATAACCCCACTCATCCCTGACTCACTATTCCTACGGGAGATTTAAACAGCCCTAACCTGAAGCCACTGCTGCTCCAGATTTAGCCCTGGGCAATGTGAGGCTTAGAGGTGATGACACCCCTCCTCCCCTCTTAAAAGAAGCCTTGTCAGAAGGGCAATGAGTAGTCACAGCAACTGAGAACAGCACACCAAACATGGTGAAGTCTGTCAATTGTGGGGCAGCTTGAAGGTCAGCAAGCTATAAAAAGCTGAGAGATCTGTCTGCTCTGACCAGGAATGATGGTCTTCATCTGGCAGAAGACTGTGATGTCTTCCTGTGCTGCCTCCACCCCAGGTAATGCAGCTGCCTAGAATGGAGCTCCAGGGGACAGATATATGCAGCCATGTAGACACTGGGGTGAAAGGTGTGCCTGGCTGTTATCCTGGCACTGGAGGGCAGTGGAAGCTCATATGCGGGAGGTATGTCAAGGTAGAATTGCTGTGCTTAGTGATGGAACTCCAGGAGAAGGCTAGTAGGCTGACGAATATCAGGGAGGGTCAGAGGGAGAAAAACCCAAGACAATTCTCACCCTAACCACCCAGGGGTTGGTGGAGGAAAGGAAAGGGACAAAACAAGAAAAAAATAAAAACAAAACAAGAAAACGTGAGGTGAATTTTTGGAACACTATTATGCTAAATCAGTAGCAGTAGCCATGTCCGGTGAGTTAATGTCTGGAGCTCCTGCTAACGTGGTGAGATTGCAGGAGATGAGACAGTTTTCTAGATCACATTGCTTTTAGTTCTGGACCAGTGTTCTAGACCACAAATAATGCATACTCATTATTTCTGGACCTTTTCATGGTTGGTGCTTCTTAGGTTTCTGTTGGGAAGAGTCACACATAGTACTCAGGGCAGGAGAATCACATGCCAAGGCAAGGAGCAGAGGAAAATTTGTTGCCACCAATTTGTTATGTCAACTATGTGTGGACATCCTGACCTCCTGTAAGGCAGAAGGTTTGGATGGTCTTTTCCACCTGGTTCAATAACATTTGCAGAGGAATTTTTAGAGCTTCCTTTGAGCAGGTACAGAGTCTAACAAAAACTTGCACCAGAATTATTTTTGGCTGCTTATTCCCATAATTATCAGAACAAAACAACCAAGCATAATAATAACAGTTCATGGGATCATCTGCTTCTCTTCTGCCCTTGCACATAGAAACCATAATTCTTGTTTATGTTTATTGTTCATTCAGACACGCTTTTCTCAGCTTTTACAGTAAACAGAAAATTGCTCTTACCTGTGCAGGGAGAAGGAGGGTAAAGGTCAGGAAAGCCCAGCATTTAAACACAGACAGACCTACTGAAAAAGAGCTGAAAACTGTGAAAAAGCCACAGATGGTGAGATGTCAGCCAAGGATTTTGGCTTGCAGAGAAGAAACAGAGAAGACAACACAGGACCCCAGGGTCTCCTTCTCAGTTAGGACCAGCATATACAATGGAGACCTGTTTTGTATGCCAAATCCTTTTGAAAATCTAGTCAAATAAATGTTGCTTCTGAAACATCACCCTCAGCAGGAACTGAGATTTCCTACAAGCTTGGTCCTAGTTGCAGCATTGAGCTGAATTTATGGCACAGGGCATCACTACTGCAATATACCCACAGAAGCCGCCAAAACAACAATGCCAAAATAAAATCTGCTGAACCCTTCAGAGCAGAATCCTAAAGGCAGGGAATGAAGGACCACTGTTCTCTGACATCTTGGCCCTCCACATACCTGCATCGCTAGGGCAAGGCAAGCAGGCACTGCCTCGTGGTGTCAGGCCTTGTATTTGAATGTCTCTTCTGAGGAGTTTTAGGACCTGACAAGATCTTGCTGTCTTTGCTGTTCTCTCAAGAACATTTCACTCCTCTTGAAATCAAGCACTTTAACATCTACAAGGTTATTTTCAAAGTGCTATTGTCAAAAATAATTTTAATCCTCTCCGTAACCCCTACCAAATCCTTTCTACTATTTCTTCTTCAGTGGTTTTTCCTCTGAAGAATCACAGAATATCTTTGGTTGGAAGAGACCTTTAAGATCATAAAGTCCAATCTTCAACCAAGCATTGCCAGGTCATCACTACACCATCTCCCTCAGTACTACATCTATATGTCTTTTAAGTAACCTCCAGGGATGGTGACTCACCACATGTGACTGGTTGCTAGCCAGATTCAACTCTGTTCACCAATACTCTGAGCCCAGCCAGATAGTCAGTTTTATCCAGCGCAGTGTGTAATTATCCAAGCCGTGTGCCTTACGTTTATGAAGGAGGATGCTGTGGGAAATAGTGTCAAAGGCTTTACTCAACTCCAGGTAGACAATGTCTACAGCCGTTCCCTCACCCACTAAGTGTGTCATCTTGTTGTAGAAGGAGATCAGGTTAGTCAGGCAGGACCTGCCTTTCATAAACCTGTGCTGACTAGACCTGATCACCTAGTTGTCCTAGATGCCATGTAATGGCATTTAGGATGACCTGCTCTATAAGCTTCCCTGGCACTAAGGTCACAGTGACTGGCCTGCAGTTCCCAGGATCCTCCTTCTTGCACATCTTGTAAATGGGTGTCACATTTGCTAATCTCCAGTAAACTGGGACCTCCTCAATTAGCCATGGCTCTTGGTGAATGACGTAGAGTGGTGTGGAGAGCACTTGTGTCAGTTCTCTCATGACCCTAGGGTGGGTCCCATCTGGCCCCATAGACTCGTGCATAGACTTAAGTGGTGCAATAGGTCACTGATCATTTTGTTTGGGATAATGGAGGCGGCTGCATACTGCTCCCCATCCCTGTGTTCCAGTTCAGAGGGCTGGGAACTGCTGAGGAAAACTGAGGCAAATTAGGCATTTAGTAGGCTCCACCTTTTCCTTGTCATTGGTCACCATGTTTTCCTGTGCATTCTGTAGAGGATAAAGATCCTCCTTAGATCTCCTTTTACTGTTGATGTATTTACTGAAATAATTTTTATTGTCTTTAATGGTGCTGGCCAGCTTAAGTTATATCTGAGCTTTGGCCCTTCTAATTTTCTTCCTGTGTAGCCTTGCAGCAAGCTTGTACTATTCCTGAGTTTCCTGCCCCTTCTTCCATAGTCAGTAGACCGTCCTTTTCTTTCTGAGTTCTAGACAAACCTCTCTGTTTAGCCAGGCTAGTTTTTAATTTGCTGGCTCTTTTTACAGCTTGTTCATGTGCTTTGAAGATTTAAGGAATGTCCAGACTTCACAGAGTCCTTTGCCCTTCAGGACTGTCTCCAAAGGAATTCTGTCAACCAATCAAATAACCTCCTAAACAGGTCAAAGCACAGCCTCCACAAGTCCAAGGAGGTTGTTCTACTGACAGATCTCCTTACTTTCCCAAGAACTGAAAACTGTACCCTCTCATTCTCATGGTCACTAGGCCCATGATGATTTGCAATCTTCACATCTCCCACTGGTCCTTATCTGTTCACAAACAGCAGGTCTAGCTGGGAGCCTTCCCTAGTTGGCTCACTTACCAGGTGTGTTAGGAAGTTATCTTCCATACATTGTAAGAACCCATGGGACTGTTTCTTTGCTATGTTTTATTTCTAGCAGACATCTGATAGGTCCTCTACAAGAACAAGGGCTAGCAATTCTGAAACTTTTGCCAGCTTTGTACAGAATATTTCATCTACTTCTTCATATTGGTTGAGTGTTCTATAGCAGACTTCCGCAATGATGTCTGCCTTGCTGGCCTTTCTCCTGATTCCATCCATCATCATAACTCACAAGCCAGTCAAGACACTCCTTAACATACAGGGCTACTCCACACCTCTCATGCTGAAGACTATGTCACTGTTCAATGCAATGCTCCAAGTATGTGGTTTATTGCACCATGTGTATGTGAGGACAATTACATCACAATTATGCTTCTGGACAGTGGCTGCAAGCTCTTCCTTCTTGAGTATTGGCATAGGTACACTATAGTTGATGCACTCTTTTTGGGGATAGGGGTCCAATCTCACAGTAGTAGCTCTTCTGTCTTCCCTATCACACAGCCCACTGTACCCTACTTCCACTGAGATATCAGTGGAACTAGCACACCATCCCTCCAATATTGACCGTTCACTTCCAGGCTTGTTTCCAGACAGCCTGGTTTTCCCCTTTGCCCTTTCAAATGTAGTTTAAAGTTCTGTCAATGAGCCTTAGCCAACCAACGCAAGAAGTCCTTCTCCCCCTTTGAAAGAGATGTATGCTGTCTGTCACTAGCAGGCCTAGAGTCGCATGAGTTGACCCATGATCAAGAAACATAAAGTCCTGCTGGTGACTCCAGGCTTGGAGCCAGGAATCGATCTGGCAGGCCTTCCTCATTCTTTCTGGGTTAGTCCCTGAACTGGGGTGAAAGGAATAGAGACTATTACCCATGCTTCTGATCTTTTGACCAGTTGACCCAAGGCCCTAAAGTACCTCATCACTGCCTTCAATTTCTTGTTTCTAGTACATCCCTACCTACCTGAAAAGTGTATTTGTTTTTTTTTGCTGCACATGGGTTTTATTTATGCTGTGATTAAAAAATGGTTATTGAATCAATCACTTAATACTGGTGATGAACCCCATCAAGGTTTTGTTCATCTAAAATGTGCATAGCAAACCGTTAAAGACTGCACAGACATATATTGTAAGAACTCATATGAATATGTGGCAGGCCTTCAGGTGCTTTGATAAAGCCCAAGGACTGAGGTCTGTTTTTTTGGCAGCTTTGAGAGTTGTACTAGGTAGTGGGTGTGAATTCACGCTGCAGGTCTAGGAGACCTCAGCACTCTGACGGATGGAAGCAGTTCTTCCAAAACGCTACCAACCAGTTCAGACAACAACCTTTGGAGCTGCTTTCCACACAAAATAAGCAGTGATCCTTCACTTTAACAGTTTCCAGCCTCTTTTCAAATCCTGCATACCCTTTGCAGGTCCTCAGGTGTTAATTGCTGTCCGTATACTTTCTTAGACTTTCTCACACTTTTCCCTAATTATATTTTGCACCCAGGATCCTTCCAGACTGTAATAACTGTGAGAACATTAGGCAGTTTCTTGACCAAGCAGGCTCTTCTTTACATTAATATGCGTATAATACGTCAATCTATATATAATTTCTCATTAGGCATTGGTTAATGATCCTGTATATACGTAAGTTCGGAATTTGCAAAGATGTTCCTTTTTAGTCCCTATATTGTGCCTTTGCAACAGCTGGCTGAAACCTACTGCAAAAGACATATCAGTGAGAGGTAGTGTCTTGTGATTACTTCAAGACAGACTTGTTTTCCAAATGCATTTTTAGATAAGTTTTTTATTTCCTTCACTTACTGTACTCAAATTTTCCTTTGGACATGATAAAGCTTGTAAGTTTATGTTTCTAGGATATGACTTCTTCACAGCTCTGCGTACAGATTGTAGGCTGAAACTTCAATACTTCTTCCCTTAATGTGACATGAACAGATTTAATGTGATGGGAGTGTTGAGACATGTTCAGAAAATTCAGCATCAGCAGCTGGAAAATGAGCTTCATGGAGAGCTCCTGGTGGTCTGTCTTACCTCTGGGCACTGATAAGAGAATGTTCATCCTGTTTCTTTAGTCACCATGAAATATCTGACACGTTTTCCCATTCTCAGATATTGCAGCTGAAACATATTTTTTTGTTTTGTTTTTTTTTTTTTGTTTTGGTCTGGACAGTGTTACAACTGCGAGAAGAATTCAGGGAGATGTCCAGTCCCTTCACTGATGACCAGATTTCATTGCTAACACTTGACCACCAAGGTGCTAGAAACGCTTTGGAAAATAAATGGTAAATGGTCAGAAGCTTCCTGAAACAAGATATGGTCTTAGTGATACCAACACCCATAGGACTAGGATATGGGTAGATAGAGAAATGCCACTTTTCACTCCAAGGCCCTTAACGTTTTTGTGTAGCAATCATGGACTATCCAATTTTCTTTGTTTTATATATATATATATATTTCAGTTCTAGTTTGCCATTCCTAATAATTCCATTAATTTGTTAAACATCGGTGATATCTGTGAGAGTCAAGTAATACCTACTAATAGCTACTAATTTTTTCCTGCTGAGTACAATATGGCTTTACTTTCATAAAAAAGGATTTACAGCAACTTCTTGGGTTTGAATGAACACGAGTGTTTCAAAGTTAAAGAAGAAAGTCCAAAAACAACTGAGAAGCTTAGACTAGATGTTATGAGCTAATATTTAGAGGTCAGCAAGGCTCCTACAAACTGTCTCCATGTGAGCTGGTCCTGAGGGTAGTCCCTTGTCATGGCTAGAGGCACTTGCTGAGCCATGCATCTTCAGGGGCTGTGTTCCTGCAAAAGACAGGTGAGCTGGATCTCTGGCACCAGATGAGAGCTTTGTAATGGAAAAGAGCCCACTTCAAAGGGAAGGTTGTAGAGCTGGAGGACTTATTTAAATACTGCACACCTACAAAGTATGCTAAGTAGTTAAACAAGCTTAACTGTTTCCTGCACTCTTCACTGAAAGGTAGACAGTAGTGGTTTAACTCTAACAACTAAGCACACACAGCAACTCGCTCACTCCTTCCCCTTAGTGGGTATGGAAGGAGAACCAGAATAAACCTAAAACGTGTGTATTGAAAGAAGGTCTTTTTAAGAATTAACTAAACAATAAAAACTATTATTAATATTATTAATAATTGTTAATAATGCTAATGTCATGGAAAAATTGCTTTTCCCACATGTGATGTCAGACAGACTAGGACAGGACTGAGCTCTTTGTGCTGGGTTGGCTGTGCAAGAGAGGAAAAACCCAAATGTCAGGTGCTAAGGACAAAGCAGTCAGGAGAACTTGAGAGACTGTTGATAAGCTCATTAAACTGAGTGGGGGCTGAATCAGCAGCCGCCCTATCTTTTGCAGCTCCAGAAACGCTTCTTCCCTTTTAGCAACAATTTGTAAAAATCAGGGTGCACACAGGAAAAGCAGGAAAAAAAGATGCAGGAGTGTAGCACAGTCTTCCTATGAAAGAAGAAATATAGCCCAGATGATTATTAGCAAGGTGGCCCTGAAAACAGATTAGAAGAAAGGGGTTTTGGGGTGGGCATTGGCAGAGGGGCAGTTGGTTGGTGCTTACTGCCTTAGAAGGTTATCAGAGGTTCATGAGGTTTCCATACAGAACTAGGAGGGTATGAATGAAATATCTTGAATTAATCAGTTTTGCTTCCTAAGCAATCAGTGCATCCCATCTAATTATGTCCAAAGATAGCAACGTGCAGTCAGGCATGGGGTTTAGCAGGGAGGTTTCAGGTTGAGCTCCATAAAGATGCCAAACATTTGCCTACTCTCTAAAGGATGAGCAAAAAATAAATCATTACGTCCCACTCACCTACCCCAGTTTGCAGTACAGCACCCCTCTCAGAGCTACCTGTGCTGTGACAAGCATGGAGCATGCCAGGAGACTGACACAACTGCTGATGCAATTCTGATGTTGGTCTGTATTAAGGTCTTGGCACTTGGACCAAAGTGCCCAGTGGCTGCTGCAAATGTTTCTTGTTGCATTGCAGCACAATGCAACCAAGTCCTTGACTAGTTTTTAATGCCTGAGTGGCTTGACTCACATGATAATGGAGAGGTGTGAGCACCACTGCAATTCTGCCTCATCAGCTGAGGTGTCAACCGCAACAGTGCATGGATGCTGCATGGAGGCAACACATGCATGGGCTGAGGTGAGTTGACCTCCTTGGTATCAGTCTTGTGGATCCATGCCCTTGCTAAATTGCCAGACACAAGGTTGGGGTGAGGGAGGTTCAGCTTTTGTTCAGCTTTTAACTTCTGAAAAATTCCTTGTCCGAAAGTTAACAAACAAATGTGCCAAAGAGAGTCCTTAAAGATTTTCAAAGACTAAACAAATGAGAAAAGACAGAATGTTGGTCAAATTTGGAGTCTTCTCATTTTTCTGGTGACTCTAGCCCGGTGTATATAGGCCTTATTTCCCATATGTGCTTTACCCTGCAGCCCAAAGGCTGAACACACATGTGAAAACAGCTTTTTTTTTACGTCCCTGTAATCTAAAAGTGAAATATATGTTTATAACACAGTCTTTTCAAACTTTGCTGAACACACATTGCTTCTGTTTTGACTTTCTTTATGTCAAAGCTTTGGGTCTTGATTTTTACAGCAAAATTTCTAATCTAACGCCATAAAGACTTGCTTTAAAATTGCAAACATTGAACATTCCTGAAGGCAAATGAGAGTGCAGTGCTGTGTTACTGCAGGAGGTGGTGAAAAGGACTTTTTTTGTTGCAAAGTTTTATTTCCCAATCAGAATTACACACAAAATTATCTATAAGAAAACAGACTATATATTTGGATAGAAAAGATTTAGTCAGATCAAAATTCTGCTGTGCTGTCTTTGCAACTCTGAAAACAATGACATTGCTCTAGAATTCCTCTCCTTGTGTGATAGTTTGCCAGTGTGCAAGTACTTAATTTATATTGCATGGTTTCTGGGCCATGTTTCCTAGAAATTACCCTTAAATGTTGATAATAAAAAACATATACAGGGTAAATATAGGAAATTTTAAAGAGCCAGATGCCTTCAGGATTCCATGCAAAAGCTCTGCTTGTTCATGTGTAGTTTTCAGGTGCTATATGCTGTTATCTATGCACGTGTAATCTTCCAAATTGTAGCTTGCCCATGAGCTTAAACTCCTATTTTTTCTTAAATCCCCCCAAATTTGAAATGAGTTTTTACAACAGAGCCCTCGGTCTCTTGCAGCCTAGGGTTCACTCGCAGAAGATGAAGGATTTTCTGACTGAGCTGTACTTTGAGAGATCCAGGCATGTTTAGTAGCTAACGTTACACACAAACAATTGTCATGTGCTGTAGAGTATGAAGGTAATTTATCTTTGTTGCTTCAGCAAACACGTAAGAAAACACAATTCTGGAAATGCAATGTAATTGTTTTCCTGGGTAACTAAATTCTACTGTAGATTTTGTCTACCATGCCCTGTGAAAGCTCTGACAAATATAGTTGCTGGACTTTTTTTCAACCTGGTGATCAATCTTTATAGTCTCTTATAAATCACATTCGCTTGTGCACTTCAGTTGTATTTGCTGATACTCCTATGGTAGTAATAATTCTAGAGTTTCTTGGGTTTTTTTAATTAATATTGAGTTACAATAAAACGTTTTCTGTGAGCATAAACAATTTTTTAAAATGCAAAGTGCAGCATGTGCAGCCTTAGTTCCAAATCAAATAAACTTGGAGATGCCTGTGATTTACGCAGCAATCTTTTTCTTACGACTTTTCAGCCTGAATCTATGAGATGTGATTAATACAATCAGCACAAAAGGCAGACACAAATACACAGAAAAGGAGAGTGCAAATTTGGAGTGGCAGTGGGGTGATGCAAATGTGGGTTTGGGAAAGAAGCCTTGGAGGACTGAGAAATGTTTCTGTTGAGGAATAAATGTTATTTTTTCCTTTATTATTCAACTCAGCTACATGAATAAATAAGCAAAATCAGGTGAAAGAGGTGACAAAATTAAGATGTAGGGAGCAGGTATTGCAGCTTGTGATAGAGAACTGATGGGAGCATAGAGATAGATTCCTCATTTCTCCTGTGTGTGAGAGCACGAGGGGTGAGTGTGGGGGATACGTGATATGCCACATACATGGAGAGATGGTGCTGGCCAGGAAGAGTTGACAGCTGAAATACAGAGCTGAGCACTTGCAGGTCGGGTTGAGCAAGGTTTGTGACTGCAGAGGTGCTGTCCTGTGAATTTCTATGACATGATTATCTTGGGCCTGCTGCTATGTCCTATGCAGTTCTTGTCACCATAATGGACTGGTAGGACACTGATCCTGTATGAGAAATGTTTTCAGCTGTCACTTTAAGAATAAACTTGTCTTTTAGATAGAGGAAGGGAAAAAGTGAGAAGACAAGAGAAGCAGCAGAATATCATACCGGGAGAAGGGTAAGTGTGAATGAATAGAGTAACAGTTGTTTAGGACTGATGATGAAAACCAGACCCTAATGTGGACAAAAATGTGGGGCCAACATTCCCATATTAGGTGTGTCTGTATTAACTTCCTCTTTTTTTATTGTATTGACCAGAAACACAGTGTTAGCATCTGTGTTTCTCTCAAAATATGC
>JAOXOE010026924.1:0-20018 GCA_028565055.1 Phoeniculus purpureus
TCTGGAACTGGGGGCACAGAACTGGACACTATATTCCAGATGTGGTCTCACCAGGGCAGAGTAGAGGGGAAGAAGAAGCTCAATCTAATAACCACCTCCCTTCTAATCCACTCCAGGATGCCACTTGCCTTCTTGGCCACCAGAGCACATTGTTGGCTCATGGTCATCCCGCTGTCCACCAAGACCTCCAGGTCCCTTTCTCCTACGTAGCTCTCCAACAAGTCAGTCCCCTACCTATACTGGTACCTGGGTTTGTTGTTGCTCAGATGCCAGACTGTACACTTGCCCTTGTTATAGTTCATTAAACTTTTCCCTGCCCATCTCTCCAGCCTGTCCAGGTCCTGTTGAATGGCAGCACAGTCTGCCGGGTTGTTGGCCACTCCTCCCAGCTTTGTGTCATCAGCAAACTTGCTGCCAGTGCTCTCTAATCCCTTGTCAATGAATGTATTGAACAAGACTGGTCCCAACGAGCAACTAATTCAATTTTTCTCAGCTACTGAGTATTACCAGTATCTACGATCACAGGCTAGCACTGGATGCACCAAGGTATTCCTCTTTGGCTTTGGTGCTTCTGATAAATATCAGTCATGTTTAGGACGGTCTGGCAGCTGGTTGTCTAGCTAGTGAATGTGCCTTACAAAGCAGTTTATTATACAAAAAAAGTCCAGTTAATCATGGTACTGAAGGAATTTAAACGTCCCATCTGGTGTGTCTTTCTGGACGTTCATTCTAACATAAAATCTATGACATGAACGTAATAAATACAAAATGCTGTTCTGTTTTCATTTTCAACACCTTTTAGATGCCTGCGTTACAGTGCAAACCGATGCATGACATAAAAATGAGTAATTGGAAAGCACTGAGTCAAAATGCTCTTGGCAGATATTACCCAAAACATTGTTGATCCATTTAAGAATCATCTCCATGTGGGCTACATCAAATACGGCTATTCTATAGCCAAGAAAGGAATTCATTCCACACTAATCTAAAGAAGTGCTTAACCTCTAGCTGTTTCTAGCCTGACAACGCAGGTATTACGACAGCCCTGCAGCAGTTGTTTGATAGATCCTCAAGCTACGGAGCCAAATTCTACATATATCCCTCACAAGCATGTCTCCTGGAAACATTTGCCAATAGTAAGCAGAAGAGAGCAAGTGGTTTTGAAGTCACCATCCCAGGAATGTTTCCATGTGCCCTGTGTGTTTATGCACGGGCTCATTGCACGAAGAGTTTAATCAAAAACATTTTCATTGGCAGCTCCAATTTCAGAGCTGGTTTCTGGAGTCATTAGTACCTAATGTCCCTGCCTGTTGCAAGGCAGACAGCAGAGGTCTGTACAGTGATGGCTTCCCAAACATTTTTCCAGAGGGAAGTATTGAACTGCTGGCTTGCTTTTGGTATGACAACAAATCAATGTATTTACCAGTTGCTCACCTGCGTGTGTTACATCTCTGGTGTGCTCCGCTGGTTATAACCAAAAAGGGCCCATCCCTAGCACTGGAGCCTGTTTTCAGTGTTCACTGCTCACATCTCACAGAGGTAAGTTACAGGTTTTCTGGATATAGTCTTAACCAATGGCAACAGGAAAACAGCTCCATTTATACAGTACCATGCATTATCCCCAGCCTCCTCACATCATGCTGTGTCCTATGCACAGGAAGAAGGATAGTTAGTAGTAGCACAACATCTTACTCAGAAGTTAATGGTGGGTTGGTTGCCTACTAAAACTAAAGGTAGAAAAAGTTTTCTTCTCCCAGGTTACTGAATGAGACAGATGATAACCCAGCCTGCTTAGTATTTAAAAAGCCATTCACATTCCTTGTTGGCCTCATAACATGATGTCTTAAAAAATAGCAGCAAATGTGCTTTAGAGGGTGGTATTTCCCACACGTGACTGTAAAAACTGTATTGACAGAAGAAGTCTGCAGAAAGAGCATGGAGGATGCAAGTTACGAAGATCAAGCTGTGAATCTGCTGACACTCGGGATACCTGAGGAATAAACTCAGGAATATCAATGGGACTCATTATGGAATGAACATTTGAGGAATAATGTAAAGCTTACTGTGGGATATTTCAGAGGGGTTAGTGTGAGACCTGTGGAAGGTTAAGGGTAAAGACCAAAAGCAAGAATGGGACGTGACAATGGCCTGTGAAGGAACAAGAGAGAGGTGGGTAAAGGACGCAGCTGCATGTAAACAAACTGCTGGTCACTGTGCCTGTTTGATCATGTCCCTAGTCACAGCAGTCTTCTAGTTCAACTGCACTTTGATTTACTTTCCTGGCTGAAGGACTCTGTTGTCTGTGACTCTGTGTGTGTGTATGGCGTGTTCACACAGCAGCAGTTCAAACAGTCCGTGTGTCTAGGATGCCAGCAACAGGAGACACCAGAGTGTGTTTGTGCATGCAAGTATGTGTTTTTCATGTGTGTATGTGTGTGTGTGTTTACCCAGACAACATCAGTGCTGCATGAGTGCATGTAGGGTCTGGGAGCCAGCTATCAGGGAGACCACAGGTCAGTGGCTGAATACCCAGGCAACAGCAGGAGTCTGAGAGTCAGATGTATGTATAGCAGGTATGTATAGCAGAAGATCTGTCTGCTAGCAACTGGTCTGGAGCTGAAGACCCATCACTGTAGCCACATCCTGGTCCCTGAGTTAGCAGCTAAGATAAAATCAATGATAGAGAGACAGAGAGTGAGCAGAGCTTGGGGCAGTGTAATGTGTGACCTGACAAGTACTCACATCCACCCATTCCTGACCATCAGCCTGGAGCACCCCACCCAGCTGAGCTGAGCAGATTAGACTGCAGGCAGGTGACTTGACCGACCTCCATGCACAAGGTTGTCAGGGTCCCAGATCACAGGAAGCACATTCCCAGCTCGTGCAATTCTTGTGCTCCCAAGACAGACAAGGAGCAAGAACATGAAGCAGAGGTGGCCACGTAAGGGCAGCACTAACATGGAAGACATATATATGTAGGCGCTCAAGTGCCTAGTGACACCCTGTGCTCACAAGGCACCCATGAGACAGTTACAACCTGCCCTGTCAACAAGTGTGGTAAAAGTTCTGGAAGTGGCATGACATGAGCAACTTCCAGGTGGACCACACTGTGCCCCAAGGGTGTGGGATGCAGTGGTGGTTTGGTTCCTGCCTCACAGGACAATGCACAGCTATAGACCTAGACCTGCCCTTCCCTCCTAGGCTGCAAATGGCACATATCAGAAGAACAAGCAGGGCCAGCCCTCCTCATCCCACTGGTTGTTGCTGCAAAACAGGGCAGTGGGGAGACAGCCCTTTAGTCTTCCCACTGCAACAGCTCCTGTGCAATTGTCCCAAAGGCATGCACTTGCATTCACTTGCAGCCCAGGCACCAGTGCTGAATCCTTACTACAAAAGAATTTCATAGGTTACGGCAAAGCTGAAAACAGATGGCATAAGGCTTTGAGCACAGCTGATGTGAAGAGCTGTTGCAAGGAACTGGGAAGTGCTTTCCCTTTACAGTGTGGTAGGACAGGGTGGCTCCAGGCTGTGCCATGCAGCTTTGCCAAAGGTGTCCCATGTTCCTGCTGATGCAGACTGCAGCACTGGGTTCCCAGGGAGCTTCATTAGAAGCCAGGCAAGGGGCGTCTTTTAATAAGTGAAAGGAGGGGGTTGGGAGAGGAAGGAAGAATCAATTTCTTCAGCAATTGGCCTCACTCCAGATCTGCAATTTGATCACAGGAGTCTGTTTCTAACTCTAGTGTAGAGAAGGATTATAACTGCCCTGAATTCTGTATTAAATGGAGCATGTTAGAAAATCCTGTACACATCTGAGAAACTGCAAGCCTAGGCATTAAAAAAACATGCTGCTTTAAATTTCGTGAAAGTTACAAAGGATGTCAGGCTTTGAACTCCCAGTTACAAGTGTTCAGGGGACAATAGAGCTGTGCTAGGAACACACAGTTTGTAATTGATTTGATTTATCAGTTCATCCTCTGCTCTCTGAGTATCTACAAACATGCTACAGCTGTCATATGCATTTGTTTATCCAAATGTGTTTGCTTAACACTATTCAGAAATTTTTACAAGGTGGGTTGTGGTGGGTTCAAGACCACAATTAAAGATAAAGGAAAACAAACCAGTTAAGTCTCAGTGAAATCTCCAATAGAATTTTCCAGACAATGGATAGCTTAGGGACTATGGAAAAGGATTTATTAACTCTGTAACTCCATACAGAAAGAAGAAAAGGTTAAACAAGTTAGCGCACACAAACTAGAAACTGTGTCACAACTGCCATCACATATTCTGAGAAAAATACAATGGGAGATCACTATCGTATTGGTCCTTGGTTTTTTACATTAGAGACCTGGGAAAGGACACGTCAGTCAAGTAGAGACGGGTACTACCACCCTCTCTATTATTCATTCTATTCACCACTGTCGTCTGCAAGACACCGGTACCCTCAGCTGTCCAGACTGGCAAACTGTTCAATTCTTCAGCACAGCTTCTCCAGCAAAATGCTCATCGGGCAGGTCTGATTCCTCAGCACCTGAACTGCTGGAGAGGGTCCAGCGGAGGGCTACGAGGATGATTGGGGGACAGGAGGGCCTAGCTTATGAGGAGAGGCTGAGGGACTTGGGGCCTTTTAGTCTGGAGAAGAGAAGACTTAGAGGGGATTTGATAAATGTTTATAAGTATCTGAGGGCTGGCCAGGAGTGGGGGGACAGGCTCTTTTCACTTGCTCCCTGTGGTAGGACAAGGAGCAATGGGTGTAAGTTGCAGCAAAGGAGGTTCCACCTGAACACAAGGGGGAACTTCTCTACTGTGAGGGTCATAGAGCACTGGAACAGACTCCCCAGGGAGGTCGTGGAGTCTCCTTCTCTGGGGAATTTCAAGGCCAGCCTGGATATGTTCCTCTGTGATCTGTGTTAGATAGTTTTGTCCTGTTCCAGCAGGGGGGGTTTGGACTCGATTATCTCTTTGGGTCCCTTCCAACCCCTAACATCCTATGATCCTCTGATCCTATGATCTCAAATCATAACCATAGAATCTACCCTCTTTTATCTTGAAACATTGCCCCTTGTCCTATCACTAGACACTCTCCCAAAAAGTCCCTTTCCACCTTTCCTGTGGCGACTTCAGATACTGAAAGGCTGCTGTAAGATGCCCTTGGAGCCTTCTCTTCTCCAGGCTGAACAGCCCCAGTTCCCTCAATGTATCTTCATACAAGAGGGGTTCCAGCCCTCTGATCATTCTTGTGGCCTTCCTCTGGGCATGCTCCAGCAGCTCCATGTCCTTAATATATTGAGAACTCTAGAACTGAATGCAGTACTCTAGGTGAGGTCTCACACAAGCAGAATAGAGGTGAAGAATCTCTTACCTTGACCTGTTGGTGACATTTCTTTTTTGATACAGCTCAGAATATGGTTGGCCTTCTAGGATGGACTTGCTCATTGTCAGCAATGGGACTTTTCCAGCCTAAAATGTTTTATGATTCTATACTTTGGAAGCTGCAATGATTCTGAATTTCAAGTAATAGCACCTTCAAATCTCTATGGAGACAACAAATGACCCATATAACTCAAGCATTAGAACAAGACTGAAATCCTTTCCTCATTGAAATCAAATGGAATTTTGAAACTGATTTTATTTGGGACTGCACTTCATGCATCATAGGTGAAGCATTCGGAGATGTGGGAGGTTACGACTTTTCCTTGGGATGACAAACCTTGTGGGACAGAAATTCACATGGATGGTGTTTTATGTCTCCTTATGTGGCATAGTTAATCGAATGAAGTTCATAGTTCCATAAAAGAAACAAGTACTTGCCATGCTTGCAAGAACGTAGGACAGAAAGGTTTTACTTGTGGGTCTTTCCTCTCATATTGCTATGCAAAAACAGCAAATAAGCCTTAAAAGAATAACAGAAATAGAAATGCATGCTTTATGTGTTCTGAAAAATATAGAGAAAACTTACAGCATTCTGTTGTTTCATCTGCACCACATATAAAAATGTTTTTGTCCTCAGTGCTGCCAAGTTTGGGAAGACCTGCAGTACCTTTCAAAATCCAACTTACTCCTATGTCAGCAGCTGCAGAGGTATGTAGAGCCTAAGAACTTCAGAAAGTGCCACAGATTTTCCTGTTGGGATTAGAATACTTCGTGTAATGCTTGCCAACATCATAATTTTCTTCCTACTTTTTAAAGACCATTGCTCCAAATTTTACAATGTTTTTAAAGAAAAATGTTGTGACAGCACAGAGTCTATTCCTTTGTCACCTACATCACAGAGAATGTTTTGTAGCCTTTCAGCAAGAAAAAACCTGCTGTTTTGGGGGGTTTTGTACAAGTGATAAGAGATTTTATATACAGCCTTAAAATATATACAGCCCTGGTTTTTTTTGTATTTCTTTTTAAAGCCATATATAAAAAATATAAATAACATATAAGGAAAAGTAAACCAACTTCAGGAAAATCTATGTGTGTTTCATGTCTCAAACGTGAATTTCAGTAATACTAGATTACCCTTTGGATTTTGCACCAGTGGCAAATTCTTCGGGACAAAAACTAAATGAAGCGTAACACTTCACTACAATTGAAGACTCTTTGAGAGGTTAATTTCTGAAAAGAGAGTTGATCTATTTTCAAAAACAAACTCCAGAGTAGAATGGTTTTGCATTTGAAGAAACTAACACATTTTTTTCCTAATTCATCACTAAATATTGAAGTAATTTGTCCATGTTGGTAGTAATATTTTATACACAAGTGACAACTGTCAGTCATCTTGGTTACATTTATTCCTCTCATAAGATATGTTCTGGTAGAGATCTGTTATTTCAGGCACTTATTGTAAGGCTTTTAACATTTATTTATGCTACTTTCTTTTCACCAAGATTAAGGTCTAGTGGGGTGGATTTGAGTCCTGAAGGGTTCAGATGCAATTAGATTATCAGTACACAGATAAAGG
This sequence comes from Phoeniculus purpureus, assembly GCA_028565055.1. Lineage (NCBI taxonomy): Eukaryota > Metazoa > Chordata > Aves > Bucerotiformes > Phoeniculidae > Phoeniculus > Phoeniculus purpureus. Next base: position 6,947 of record JAOXOE010026924.1, read on the forward strand.
AAGCTCTATAAATAAAGTTGTAAGAAAGCACAGGAAAGGACACTGTCTCCCATTGAACCCATGGCACTTGGTGTAAGTCATTAAATGCTAATTAGGGTGAGGGCAGCGTGATATATGGTGACTGATTGTTGTAATTCAGAGAACCAGCTAATGCTTACTCTAAATTAGAGCATGTTTCATTTCTCCTTTACAGCAGTATATTCTAGCCAGTGGCAAGTCTAATGTTTGTGTTTCAGATAACAGAATAATTTTCCAACAGACAATTCTGTGGTAGACCTTTGTGTGTGTATACTGTATTATACTAAAAAAACCCCCAGTATTTGTGTGGTTATAATGCCAGCAAGGACAAGAATATTTTTTGCTGTACACTTGAAAGAAAAACAAAAGAAGAAGCCAGTTGCACTTTTAAATGGCTAAATATTCACAATAGGTTACATTTTTGAGAAACATTTTTCTAACTAGCATCTGACAGTGTCCTGAAAAATAAACGATAGCGATCTTTTTTTCATCCTTGAAAGAAGTACAGACACTTTGGTGCTGAAGGTTTTGTTGTGGATCAGAGATCTCAACTATAATTTAACCAAGAACTTTTAGCTTAAGTGCAAGATATAAAGGGAGGGTTTAACAAAACCACTCATGAATCTGCAGGCAATGAAACAATTTACTACATTTGGGGTAAACGGCAACAGGACATTTTAAGTCATCCTACACACACACACAGAGTAGAAAAGAAACACGCACAAGATGCAGATACAGACATATAGAGTCTCGTCACAATGCTCCTACACTGAACCAAGATAAAATGTCCAGAACATCTTAATTGTAGGCAGTTCCTACTTCTTTCTGAAATCATGCTGTTATCCAACTTCAGTCTTGATCCTCATAAAGCTCCAAAGTTCAGAATTCTCACACTCACTCTGGGTCCAGGTGAAGGTTTTTAGCCATCATAAGTTTTCTTCAGAAGCAGTAACATTTTCTCTCAGTGGCAAATGATGTCCATTCAAACAGTCCAATATGGAGAGAAGCAAAGAAGAAGATGGAAGTCACCAGTGAGGGAGAACAGGGAGTGGTGAATGAGGCAGAAATTTTTCTTCAAACTTTGCAAACCCAAACTTTGAACTTTTCTGCAGAAAACGCACAGATTTCACTTACAGGTTCTGCTCAGTTTTTATGAAGACACCAAGCTGTGTGGTGCAGCAGACACGGTGGAGGGAAGGGATGCCATGTAGAGAGACCTGGACAGGCTAGCGAGGTGGGCACAAGCCAACCTCATGGAATTCAACAAGACCAAGTGTAAGATCCTGTGTCTGGGTCGAGGCAACCCTAAGCACAAATACAGGATGGGCAGTGACTGGCTGGAGAGTAGAAGAGAGGAGAGGGACTTGGGAGTGCCTGTGAATGAAAAGCTCAACATGAGCCAGCAGTGTGCACTTGTGGCTCAGAAGGAAAACCGGATCCTGTGTTGCATCAGGAGAAGTGTGGCCAGCAGGTTGAGGGAGGTGATGGTCCCCCTCTACTCTGCTCTGTTGAGAACCCACCTGGAGTACTGCGTCCAGTTCTGGAGCCCTTATTACAAGAAGGATGTGGAGGAGCATGTGAAGAAGAGGCCAGGAGGATGACCAGTGGTCTGGAGCACCTCTCCTGTGAGGACAGACTGAGAGAATTGGGGCTGTTCAGTCTGGAGAAGAGGAGGCTCCGAGATGACCTTTTTGTGGCCTTCCAGAGGGCCTACAAAAAGGCTGAGGATGGAGGGACTTTTTAGGATATAGTGACAGGACTAGGAGGAATGGAGCAAAGCTAGATCTGGGTAGATTTAGACTGGATGTGAGAAGGAAATTCTTCACCATGAGAGTAGTGAGAGCCTGGAATGGGTTGCCCATGGAGGTGGTTGAAGCCCCATCCCTGGGAGGTGTTTAAGGCTGAGCTGGATGAGGCTCTGGCCTGCCTGATGTTGGGTGGGGTGTCCCTGCCTATGGCCGGGGGTTGGAACTGTCTGATCTTGTGGTCCCTTCCAGCCCTGACTGATTCTATGATTCTATAGTGACTGACAGTGGATAAGGTACTTTCATCTTAAAGTCTGTGTTGCAGGTCCTTAGAACTTCTAGAAAACAATATGGATGTGTTCCTGTGTGACTTGATCTATGTGATCCTGCTGTGGTAGAGGGATTGCACTAGATGATCTTTCGAGGTCCCTTCCAATTATTAATGATTCTATGATTCTGTGATTCTGTGATTCTATGAAATATTGAGGCCAGCAGGAACAAGGAGGTGATAGTATTCCAGTAGTTCACTCTGCTGAGGCCACACATTGAATAATGAGTTCAGTTCTGGGCCGATCAATACATGGAAGTGCTGCAGTGTGTCCAAAGAAGGGCAACAAAAGTCATGAAGGGTATGTAACACAAGTCCTATGAAGACGCGACGCTTAGGGATCTGGTCTAGCAGCTAGATAAAAGGATAAAGGTTCGACTCAATGACCCTGGAGGTCCTTTCCAGCCATGATGATTCTGTGATTCTGTGAAACCGATGTTGTTTACTGTGGAGAAAAGGAGGCTGAAGATAGATGCTATTGTCCTCTACAGCTATCTGAAATGATGTTGGGTCAGGAAGTGGTCAGATCTCCAACTTTTCTGTTTCAAAAATGCCCTATAGTTAAAGCAAAACAAAATTGAAAGTGCTGAATAAAATCACTAACATAAAAATAAGTCTCTTTTTCTCTTGAATTTGCGACAGAGCCAGTCAAGTGTGTAAACTCTGTATCAGTTTTAAAGTGTAGCTACTATGCAGTTGATCATTTAATTTCCACCTGAAGTTTATGTTCTAAACTCATCTTTATAAGAATATAGTTCAATTAATAAAAGTGCTCATAAACTGATGAAGATGCGTGTTAACATATATTATAATTTATCCTGTAGACATTTCTTTATATCTCATCTTAATTGGAAGGAAGACTTTCAGACTGTTTTCATTTTCATTTCATATATGGAACACTAAAACTGTATAGCTTCAGGGATAGTTGAGCCTAATGAAAATGCACACAGATGTCTTACTGAATTTAACGTGTGCTGATTATCCCTGCCAAAATTATGACAGTCTACAGCTATATTCTCTTTTCATTTAACTCAAGCCTACTTAATTTTCAACTCTGTTCCCTTCAGACTCCACAACTCTTCAAAGTATGCAAAAGGAACTTGTACAAAAAAATATGTTAGTTTATCTCACAGAGCACTGAGGTGAATAATAAGAAATAAAGTTGTTATTGAAGGTTTTTCTTTTTGCAGTTAAGGTATTTTGGTTTTTTTAAGTGACTTTACTTGGCCTCCAGGCGTCCACCAAGTTACTCTTTCATTCCATCTCCTCAGCAGGATACGTATATAAAATAAGCTAGAAAATCTCTTGGGAGAAGATAAAGAGAGTGAGATCACTTAATATTTACCATCATGGGCAAAACCAGAAGCAACTTGGGAAAAATGCAGGACTTTGCTTTTCCATTTTTTTTAACTGCATTTTGAAATATTAGCCTGTTTCTTCATTCTGTCGAGGTCCCTCTGGAGGTAGCACTATCCTGCTCTTTATCTCAATGTGGTTTTCCTCCACAGTTGCAGGATTCTGTACTTAGCTTTGTCAAACTTCATGAGGTACCTGTCAGCCCATTTCTCCAGTCTGTGAGAGACTGGTCTCAGCTCTTCCAGGCTGCAGTTTTTACAGTAGATTGAGATGGACAACAACAGGCAATAGATATCTATGTTTTCAGGAGCTGGGTTTAAACTGCTATGTGGGAGATGGCTTAAATCTGAAGTAAATACGTTTTATTTTAGAAAGGAACTCTATTTTGTTCTAGAGAAAAGTATCCCACATCTATTACCAAAAAAAAAGAAACTTAATTCCCTCAAGAAGTAATTGTACCTATTTTTTCCTTAATATTAGGTTTTATTTACTTCAGATAGCATTAGCCATGTAAGGAGATCTACTCTTGTACAGAACATAAAGATATTTTTACAAACCCTGGTTTCCTGTTAGTCTTGAAGTGATGTCATGCATTCATACTGGTGATGAAAGCAAGGTAAAATGAAAATAAAGTGTATTTAATTCTATATCATTTTACTGGTGAATGTATTTGTTTCATAAGTAAGGAACTGTTGATACTTACTTCTTCTGTAAAACAAGATTGGAAGCCAGATAAAGGCAGGCAATATATTTCTCTAAATAAAAGTGTTTTGTTCATTTTCTTGTGCTCTTTTGTGAGGTTTAATAATTTTGCATACTTCATTCCAGAGACTTTAATCTTTAAAGCACAAAGTTAAACTCATATTTTAGCTTGGTTTCTTCTTAATCTGATTTGATTGTTTAGGGTTTTTTCTGCAATGTATTCTCCTAATTTCCATTCTTCATCAATTGTGGTTTTGATAGCCTAGAGAATTACTTTCCTTTTCCTTGAGTGATGCAAATTCAGATTTAGAAAAGATGATATTTTCTAAAATTTGAAAAAACAATCCATATAATGACAAGGAAAATAGATGTTAAATGTTAAGAATTTCTGCTACAGTGATTCTTTTTTATTAAAAGCTGAGTTTAACACAAAAAATAAAATTTCTGCCTTATAATTTACTATTTCCTTTCTATGTCTGAGATAAGCTCAAATGATGGCTGCAAATTCCAGCATTTTCACTTCTATAACTTGCATCTGTAGATCAGTGTTTGTGGTAAATGCTTGTCTTGATACAGAAGATTGGAATTAACACAAGTTGCTCTATTTCAAAACATCTTAGACAATTTTCTAAGTCAAAAATTACTTCAAAACATTTTTGCCTGCCCATAAGTGAAAAAGCTGCTATTTGTTTTGTGGTAGCAGGCATGGGAATCATAGCGTCGTGCTGAACAGCAAAGAATCATAAAAATTGCAACAGAAAGGCCACACACAAAAAAAAATCTCCAGTGGGACATGTTTATAGATCCTGTGTTCATTCAAGTTTTGCATCTTTGATGTAGGATTCTTAGGAGACTATTTCTACAGTTAAGAGCTCTTCCTAGAGCCTAAACTGTCATGACTATTTACAATTTCTTTCTGGATGTTCCCTCATGAAAAGCACAGCAGGGAGTAAGACTACTTGAAGATCTAGAAATGTTACCACTATCATTTAAATTGTCAATAAATCGTCAGCTGGGGACCACTGTAATGAAAAATAGTCTGAACAACTGAGACACCAGTACAATCTCAGGTCTTCAGATAAGCATGTGTTTGTTACATTCAATTAATATGCAATCTAGGAACTGAGACTCAAAAAGTTAAGCACACATACTGGTGAATCAGTAAGTATATGATGGATTGTTGTTCTGGTGGCTGCAATTTTTGCTGATTCTTAGTTTCCAAGACAGAGAGTCAGATTCTGAGGAAGAAAGACAGAACCAAAGGGGTTCTGTGCCCCAACATTCAGTGTTTATATATATTTATATATGCTTTTCCATAGGTCAAGATCTGTCTAGTCTGAAAAATTAATGTTTTCAGATTAAAAATCAGATATCTCTGATTTCTGGGATCTGGTTTCTATTAGCTTATTTGTATGCATATTTGCAGCTGGATAATAGTAGTTTGATTTCTTCTGACAACTACAGACTGGGTAGTGTTATTTTGATCTTCTTATGTGACTATGACAAGCTGTATTACAAAATACGGTTGAGTAAAAGGTAGACAAAATAAAAAGACAAATGGGCTTGAACCACTTCTAATTAGCAGGCTGCAGCACTGGTAATAGCAAGGTATTAAGAGACTTTGTGCTACCTTTGCCAGGTGTCAGGAATGGACCTTTGTTGACCTTGCTTTGCCTTGACTTCTTTTAAGAAGATTGATTTTAATTGAATTTTTTTAGCAGTATAAACAAGAGTTTAGTAATCCCTAACACACATCTGTTGTTCCATTATCTAATTCATGCCAAAATTATGTACACCTATTCATTGTTAGAGCAAAGCTCCATTGATAAGTAAAATGTTTCAATGGGCCAGTTAGGCTTTAAAAATAATCTACTTCGATCACCAAAGGAACATAATTTCTTTTGGCATTACCACAAAGAGGAATTAGACTCAAAAATCACTTTTTGAGTAAAATGTCCTGTTCAACTTCATTAGACAGAGGTAAATTTCTCCCTGAAATCAAATTGACACTAGCAATTGCATTTCTCTAGATTAACAAGAAATTTACCAAAGTAGTTTTGCCATTGATATACACACAGAAATGGTTTGCACCATAGGTTGTAATGAGAAAGTATACAATATGATAAACCAATATGTGTTTCTTCATAGTAATATCTAATTTTTTTCAAATAGAACTTAGAAACTGTTATGTTCAGTAAAAGATTCAGCATAACTGTAAAAATGCCCTGACATTTTTATTTTTTAAAATACATAAATCTTCACATTAATAGAAGGTTATGAACCTACTATTTATATAAATATATAAACATTATAAAGATGACATTTGAAAATTGCTTTTGTGCATAATATTAAAATACAAATTATAGCTCACATATATGTTTAGTATATGATTTACACAGGATAATGTTTGAAAACAAAAATAACATGACCTAATATGAATATTTTCATATAGAATTGCAGGATATCAGCAGAAAATTAAGTGAATTTAAGACCTGTCTAAACTCACTTGCTGGAAGTATTTGTAAAGTCTGAAACATGAGCAGTAGAAGTCAGGCAGGTGCTGAAGTTCAGTTCTTCTTTCTTTTATTTGTTCAGACAGATTCTTTATCCAAGCAAAACGACCACGAAATGTCAAGCTATAATTACTATAGGTGTTCTCTGAACATACTTTCAGATAAGTGTAATAATTACATCAGTGTAGTTCTGTCTAAAAGGTATTTTTTATATTTATTTCTAAAAAGTTAGGTATTTAATTTAAAATACTTAAGCAGTTTCTTCCATAGTTAATGAGGAAACAGGTATTTCTAATGGTGTATCCAAAAGTTCACCAATTTAGAATGTCACAGTCAGCATATATTGCTGAGGAATGTTGAAGGAAGAGGAGAACATTCAGAATTATGATGTCTGTCATTCCAAGTAATCATTACATGTTGTGGAGCTCTGCTTACCTGGAGATGGCTAAGCACCTGCTTGCTGATGTGAAGTTGTGAATTAGTTCCTTATTTTTCTTTTCCTGCCTGCAGGACTTTTGCTTTACCTAATAAACTGGCTTTATGTCAACCCACAATATTTCTCACTATTGCCAATCAATTTATCTGCCTCATCCCAATGTGGATGAGCAGATGCTGTACTGTGCTTAGTTGCTGACTAGGGTTGCACTATGAAACATATAGTTATCTGATTTGATTACGAAGCTAAATTACTTACTAGTTCAATAAACTTTCCATGGAAGTAGAGATAATATTGGGGGTAAAAAAAAACCAGATCAAAACTAAACTAAACCATGGAATTTTGTTTTCAGGCACTTTTATCTATTGGAGTAAAATGTAACAAATATTATTGATATGGTAAACAATTGTTCAATTATTCGTGTCAATAATAGGCTATAACTTGTGGCCATTGTACTATACTACAATTAAGTTAAAACACACCAGTCATATATGTCATCTGAGTGCAACTTGATAAATGTGACTCTGAAATCAAAATGCCTGTCTCCAGAAACAAATCAAACAGGAAAAGTATGACTGTGAGTGGATTTACTTCAGAAAATAAAAGACATAAACCCATATTTAGTATCATGCTGCCATTATACCCCTGTGACCCTTCGTGCATTACATTTAGACGTGATTGAGAGTGTTTCGATGCAAGTAGTCAGATCAATTTCCTTCCTATTCTATGTTTGTAATTCACTATTTCCATAAACTGTCAGTCCTGAATGTCTTCTAAAGACACTGGTAATCTCATAGAATGAAGATTGGCAGGTATGAAGTTGATCAGAGTTTAGAAAGACAAGAAAGGTATTTTTAAACTCCAAACCCAGCTGTAAATAAAATATGAAGTAGAATTATGATTATTAATTTCCCTTCAGTCTCCAAACATCTCAGATTTTCAAAGCACTGAATTTATTTATTGTTGCCAAAGATAATTCTTTTCCATATCAGGATCCATATCTTCTACTTTCACTGTTCTAGAAATCACTGTTGTCTAACAACTAGGAGTCTTGAGATTGTAGGAATCATGTGTTGCAGAATGTCCAAGGTGAGAACCTGAATACTCCTTTAAAAGAGAGGTAAGGGATCTCTTTCTTTCAGCAGACTCTTCTTCAAGGGAAATTTTTATCCCTCTTCTATGAATTTTTTCTTTTGTATTTTTTCTTGTCTTTTATTCCTTATGGTCAACAACATTCTATGTACGACTATATTCAGTCGTTCTATATCAGTTGACTGACTCAAGGTTTGTAAAAGAGTTTTCATGAATGTCAAACACATGCAGGCATGCAGGTGACTCATGGCTGGTTGTAAAGGCAATCCTGCAGGGAATAGGGTACAGATAGCTTAGCCCTGAGCTGTGCATTAGCATTAGACCAAACAAGGTACTGTCGCATCATTCAAAGAACTGAAACCTGAACTAAGCCCTGAAATTCCTCAAACAATATGCCCTGAGTCTTAATTCAAATCACCATTCAAATTACAGGGAGAAGTAAGTAAAAAAAAAAAAAACTAGAAAGGTTTCAGTATGAGATCCAGAAAGCAACCTTGTGCACCCATACAATACCAGCAGCCTGTTAAACATACAGAGAAATAAGTATCAGTTGTGAATGTTGATTTCCTTACTATTTTTGTCTTTTGAAATCATGTATCTGCCTTCATTTCTTCTCGCTTTATTTGATATCACCTCTAATTGAAAACAAAGAAAATTCCTGTCACAAAAATTTGCCTAAGTCATGTTTTCAATGATCTAAAAAGAATTAAAATGAGTAACAGAAAAATAAAATCCAAACCACTCCAAGAGAATTCTAAAGACAATTTCAGACATGCAAATCTGTTTGTTTGCATGTCTTACAAGAGTCCATGCAGGCAAATGCAACAGAAATCCAAAGGAAATTTTCTCTTCTTGGTAAACAGCTTAAGGGTCACTGGCATTTTGACAATTCAAGATTGAGTACTTTTTTTTTTCCTTAGATAGGTACAATACCTAATTAAAAGAGGAAAGATAAAACCCTTTGGTTCTTAGTGTGGGACTCTGCCATGCATAGACTGTCTGACATAACTGCTTTTCAGTATTTATCATTAGATATCCGAGAGCCATGAGAACAAGTCACTGAAAAATAGGTTTGCAAGGGTGACTTCTGAGATCCCTTACAGGGGTGGAAATGAAGCAGTCATAGTAAGAAAGCCAAATATTAATCCTAAATTTCAGCATAACAGGCTTCTGGTGAAGAGGATGATGCAACAGAAACAGTACTGGAAGGGTTTCACAACCAAGTCAACTACTGATGTTAAAAAAAAAAAAGACATCTCTGTATTCAAAATTGTATTTGAACTCATCTGAAGATAGATCTTGTAAGTTTCACTTCCGAGGCATATGATAATGCCAACACCTAAATATTTCTAAACTAGATTGTAGCATATTTACCAGATGAAAATTTTATGTAAAGACACATCCAGAAAAGAACTTAAACCTTGCAATGAATTGTAAAGTCCTACAGAGAGTTTTTTTGACTCCTGGATTCCCATAAATGTGCTGCTGTTGAGAGCCTCAATAAATCTGAAACATGAAAGAACTTCAAACAAGAAGCTGGAATAATTTGAGCTTGATGCTACAAAATTATGAATGCTGCTCATACAAACAGCAGACAATAACAATAAAGGCTTTTGTGAGTTCTAATATGAAAATTATGTTTTTCCCTTTCAAAGGTAATATCAGCATGGTGATTCATGTTACTCAGAAGAGCATAATTTAAACTAAAAAATGTAAAAATTAAAAAGTATTAAAGAATTAAGTAATGACACATCTATTAGGATCTGCTGGTGATATTTCAGTAGGTTTAGCTATTTGTTGACTCTATTTTATTAATGTATCTTCTCATTCTGTATCTGGTGATGGCTTTTTGTTCTATAAATTTAATTTGATTTTGCTTTTCCCAAACCAGGTCTGTCTTTTGTCTGTGACCATAAGTTCTGATTGGGCTTATCCTATCTTTTATCTCAGCTCTCAAGCCTGTCTCCTCTGTTAGTGTGTCTGTCCTGGGGCCAGCTCCTGCCTACTCTCTAATGAGGTGGTCTGAGAGGCGAAAAAGACATGAACACTGTTTTACTACTTCCTGTGAAGAAAATTAATTTTAGCCACATCAAAACCCCCTACCCCACTACTGAAAACCCCCTCCAAGTCTCAAACTAAAACACACTGCCAGGAAAGCTAACCCATTCTGGCCAAAGGAGTATTCAATACTATAGGAGTATTCAATACTATATTCTATCATTGGATACTATATCATATCATTGGCACAGAGCTGCGGGAAGAAGTAGAAAGGGGGGGACGTTTAGAATAATGGCATTTTTCTTCCCAAGTAACCATGGTGGGTGATAGAGCCCTGCTTTCCTGGAGATGACTGAACACCTCCTGCTGATAAGAAGCAGTGAATGAATTTGTTTTGCTTGCCTGCATTTGCTCTCTTGCACAGCTGCTGTGTAAGACCCATTAGACTGTCTTTCACCTAACCCTGTTGTGCTTTAAAAGCTGAGCAGAATATTGAAGCTTAATTTGTGTGTTTTCTGCAGAGAAGTTCAGAGTTGGAAAAAGTTTCTGGCTTCCTTGGTGCTGTTTCCACATGATCCTCCATCTTGGATGTAATTTTGCCTTGTTAGAGTCGCGTTCTTGCCACTGAGATAGAAATGCTTCCTGCTTTGAAGATTTACAGCAGGAGGATAGCCCCATCTGGGCCTCTGGAATCTTCGTTAGCTCAGGTGATTGTAAATCCTCAACTTTGGACATCTATGAGAATTGAGACTTCACTAGACTAAATCTTTAAATGTCCATGTGTGCTGAGATTTTGGGAGTCAGACACTGCTGACAAAGCAGAAACTGTCTACAATGTGGATGTTCTGGACATTTTATCTCAGTCCTGTATAGAAGCAATGTGACAAAGCTCTGTATGTCTGAGTGTATGTCTTCTGTCTGGGGTTTCATCTGGTGCGGAGAAGGTGCATTAAAATATGTCTTCATGTCTTTTTTCCCCAAATTGAGTAAATTGTTTCATTGCCTGCAAATTCATAAGTGGTTAAACCATGACATAATGACTCTAAGCCTGTTGGTTGGTGTTCCATCATTGTTTGGACAATGCCCCTAGACTTAGGCTTAATTTTTAGATTGCCCTGTGTGGAGTCAGAAGTTGGACTCAATGATACTCATGGATCCTTTCCAAGTCAGGATATTCTATGATACTCTCATTTTAAGCATATAAATCTGATCATCAGTATAGATAATATCAAGTTCAGCGACTAGGATAATGATCAGCAATTTCTACAAAGATTGATGAGAAACATAGCTAGGACGATATTTCAATCTAAGAAAAGAAAGTGTTTCTGTCCTTAGATGACATGATTGTCAAAATTCAACATAAACCCTAAAACCAGACATCTAAAAATTGTGATACTGCCCTAAGAAATAAATATACAGAAACATATGCCAGTATTTCCTCAAGAGATTCCTGCCAAAATGCATGCAGTGAGTAAATGTAAAAATTCCAAGTAAAACCTCAGCTATATTAGTCAGACAGAATCTCACAGAAACTTACCCTGGGGAAGGGAAGAAGCAAATCAGAGCAAAAAAAAATTCTATAGTTATCTGCAGCTGACGCTGTGATTCACTGACAAAAAGCTGTTAGACTTGTAAGCTCTAGCTTCTGTCTGGTAACAGTAACTCCTCTTTTTCTGTATTAACTTTTATGGTTTTAGACTGTTCCTACCACGTGAGGAAGATACATATACATATATGTCTTTTTAAAAGAACATTACATAGCTGGACAATATACAACAACCATATGGATTTACATTGTCAATAGCAGTCAATTAAAAGCAGCTACAACATTCCAAACTAGGATAGATATTTTAAGATAGTGGGCACTGGATGCAGTCATATATTTTATAGAATTTAGCCATGTGCTTGTGTTGTAGTTTGAGCCTAGCAGGGTTTCAGTAGTAGGGGTAGGGAGATGGCATTGCCCTTGTAACAAGTTTTGTGAAAGATACTCCACCCCCATCCATACAGCAGCACCTTGAAGAATGAACCTATTTAGGAGAGGAAATAAGTTTTTGAAGTCTTTTGGGCTTTGTATTTATTTTCCTTTAGGGTTTTGTTTTCAGGGAAGTCCAATCTTTGTTTGGGGGAATATCCACTGTCCTCCATTTTTTTCTCCATATCTTATAGTAATTTTTACTCTCTTCAGTTTGCACTAAATAGACCTATTAGTGCTAACATATTGCTATATATACTGTTGTATTGTCTTAGTGAAATCTGAAGTTCTATGTATTTACTGCCTTCCAGAAATAAGCCACACTTCTCAGCTCCAGATGCTTCTCCTATCTTTATTACTCCCCCTATAAGAAGTGCAAGGGTACTTTGCAGTTTATAATTTAGACCAACTGGAAGGAAAATGAGTTCTTTTTTTCCCTCTTTCTGTGTATTGTTCAGTTCTTCAGCACAAGATAAATAGCTATTAGTATGCCAATACTTACTCTGAGATTTTCAAAGCAACACCAGAGAGTTAGACACGTCTTTGATCTACGAGATCACTTGTACAGAGAGAAAATAGTGACAGCAGGGAGAATCAAATTCTTTTCATACCTTTTAAACTATAGAAACAATACCTAGACTGAATGATCACACACCCTTGAAGACATACAATTTTCAATTTCAGTAATGATATGTCATGATTTCGCATTAATCATGTATGATGTTGTAATTATTACAAATTAGATTTTCAGTTGCAAATTTGGATAGTTGCTAAACTTTAAACACAATCTCAAAATTCAGTTTAAGACCCTTGTGTTGGGTTATGCAAGAATGTGTGCTCAGACAGCACTGCTAAATTAGCAGCCAACAACGCGCTGGAGCTCCTGGGACGAAGGCCATGGATGAACAT
>JAOXOE010026925.1:0-20007 GCA_028565055.1 Phoeniculus purpureus
ATCCAAGGGTTGGTACTGGGAGCAGTCCTATTCAATCTAGTCATTAATGACTTGGACAAGGTTGCGCTGTCAGCAAGTTTGCTGTTGACACAAATATGTGAGGGGTGGGTGTCAGGAAGATGGACCCAGGCTCTTCTCAATGTCATCTGGTGATAGGACAAGGGGCAATGGGTGCAAACTGGAACATAGGAGGTTCCACATAAGTATCAGAAGGAACTTCTTCCCTGTGAGGGTGACAGAGCACTGGAACAGGCTGCCCAGGGAGATTGTGGAGTCTCCTTCTCTGGAGACGTTTAAAACCTGTCTGGATATGTTACCTAGACCTGGTCTAGGTAATCCTGCTGTGGCAGGGGGGTTGGACTAGATAATCTTTTGAGGTCCCTTCCAATCCCTCATGATTCTGTGATGATTGACACCTCATTTAAACCTGGAAGTATAATTTTGCTTGCAGGTTTTCTATGGGAATCTGAGAGTTAGTTTCTTCCACCCACTAGTCATTGATCAGCTTGTTCATTAGCAAGAGCTGAGAGGTTTGCAGTAGGTTGGTGTAAGCTAATGACATTAAAAGCTGATTGTCTCGCTAATACTACACAACAAAGGAACTCACTCCGGAAAAATTGGCATTCCTTCTTTCATGATGTTAACAAGAGCACTTCACCTAACGCAGTTATTGTGTAAATAAATAGCTGCCCAAAAATCTGTCCGAACGTACTTTCTTTGGTGCCAATGTATCACCTTTCTAGATCTTCTGCAGCGTTTTCGCTCGTCTCCATTAGGGCTCGTTGGTATTGTGGTCTTTGACAGGTACAAGTGTGTTCAAGTTAAAAGGAAAAATGAGGTAAATAAGAGACTGTTGATTTCTCTAACGACAAGTCAATTACACTTACTATGTGCTCTTCCCCAGGTGAGTAAAATAGGATAATGAACCCTAATTTTCAAAAGAGAATGATTAATTCAACCTTGTTTCATGCTGTTATTTTCAGACGTTCTGAATATGACCTGATCTAATGGCAATTTTCAACCACTTTTCGTGTGTTCCAAGTGCTGATGCTAGCTATGTTGAATACCTACTTATTTTAAAATGACTAATTAAAGATAATTAGATTAGATGCTTGTATACGGAGGGAAATGAATATTAACTGAGCTTTTTGCTGTTTCTTACGTACAGTTGTACACACTAGAGCATTTTGCATGTACTTTGAAAGCAATGTCTTCTTTTTATACCTAGTTGTATGCATTCAGTCTTTATTTTTACTAATCCACTGAATAAAAAATGGAAATTTAACCTAAGTTAAGAGATCAAAGACAGATTTGGAGTAATGTATGATTCATGAGACTCAGAACTATAAGAAGGAAAAGAATGGATGTTCGTGTAATCACAGACAAGTGGATGCGAACTGGGCATATATAAATGACATACCATCACTTACACATTTTCTAGTGTGTGGTCCTGCTGGGAAACATACATTAATTAGTGCAGCACCTAAAGACTCATATTTTTATTGGGGTAAGTTAATTTCCTTATAACAAAAACAGTTTGTTCATTCTTGTATTTGCTTTTAGGTTGTGGTTTCGGTTGGTTTGAGTTTTGGTACTTTTTTGTGTTCAGATTAAATTTTGCTTGTTTCAACACAAATCTGACTGCCAAAATATATTTTACCAATCTGTCTTTACCTGTTAAGGCACAGCAGATGCATTCTTGCATTTTATAAACTTTCCTTAGTAACGTGGACCACTGTGTCTGAACAAAATTGCCAGCTAAGTTTTTTCTATATTTTTTACGTGGTGAGTAGTGACAGATAAAAAGCCTTAAGTATATTTTCTACTTTTCTCTCTAAGAAGTGGCAAAGAAGCATGCATTCTTTTTAGCTTCATTTCTGCTGAATATAAAATACTGCTTCCTACTGATATCTCTTCGGAAAGCAGTCCTGAATGTAGAACTTTATTTTTTGGCTTAGTGGCCTCATTTGATTCATTGAGGAATCAAAATGGTAGGAGGAAGTTAGGCAGGGAAATACTTTCGGCATCTGTGGGAAACTGGTTTTGACCAGCTGCTCTACTAAAAATGTTATTAATTACAAGAAGTAGTTCTCTGTATTTTAGAAGAAGTTAAGATTTATCAGAATACACATTTAATTGGGGATTCCTGATTCCTCAGTGATGGTGGAGGTTAGTGATTTTGTTGGGTTTTCATGGATTCTAAGAGAATTGTTCCCACTTCAAGTGAGGAATAGTAGAAGGGAGAATTTACATGTTCCACTCCTTCCTTCCTTTCACATTTTTTGTTTTAATATGCTAGATTATCTTCACACATACACACCCCCCCATCTGTTCTCTGGATGTTTACCCTCCGTGTTTTCCTCATTTTCCATGTTTTTAATCCAATCTTCTGTTTCTCAGTACATTCTGTTTATTTCCATCTCCTTCCACATACTTGATTCCACAGTTTTCTCACATCTTCCTTTACCTGTTTCACTATTCCCCATACTGCTTGCTCATTCCTCTTTTCCTTTTCTCTGTCTCTCCCATACCTGCCTCTAACTTGTTTTTCTACTTCTCTGGTATTATTGTGCTCACCTTTCTAATCAATTGCTTCTCTCTGTCCCATGTTGATAATTTTAAAAGAAAAATATTCTCTTATGCTAATCTGAGGGATTGCTTTTTCAAGTATTCATGAAACATCCACACAAACAACTGCTCCTCTAGTTATTAAACTGAATACACTTCCCTTGTTCAGCTGCAAAACCATTTTCATTACATCACAGGTAGGAGATCTTCAGCTATGTGACATAAGACTTCTCAATTAGGCAGAGAAGCGGCTGTGCCTATTTATTTTAGAAATGCTATAATTTAAAAATATTTACAATTTTATATTAATCACTAATATTAGCAAACAATGCATAATTTAAAAAAACCCTTTAGTTTTAGTTATTCTCTTTATCCAGCATGTCAATAAATAGATTACTTTCTTCCAGCAGGGGAAAAATATTAAATTCTTACAAATGAGGTTTTTTTAAAGTTGACACAACTTAAAAAATATTTCAGTATGAATGAGCATTTTTCCCCAGGCTAGAAGACGTCCCAGCAAAAGGGTTTAAAGAGGTCTGGTAGTAGTTAAACAGTCTGTGGAGTAAGAGTTGGCTGGCTACTAGAAAGAACTGAGTATCTTGTTTAATGTGAATGAACAGTAATGTAGTTTTATTTTGCAACCCTAAAATAAATAGGATTGGCCAACCTTCAAATCTTCCTTCCAGGACAATTTTTATTCTTGTTTTGAGTTGGTTTTTTATTTATTTGCTTTAAAGTTTTGACTACCACTAGCACAGGTTTTATACTCTAGAAGGAATTGTCACACCGATACCTTTGAAGTCCTTAAAACATTTTGACAGCAATTATTGTGTGCTCAACAGAAAAGGTCTGTTTTACTACAGATACAGGAGCAAACAGTATCAACCTGTGTTGTAAAGTAGCAAAGGTTTTAAGAGATTGTTATTTCCCTTCCTCATTTTTCTGTACTCTGGTGCTTACGTGCTGTTTCTGAGGCTGCAGAGGAAAGAGAGAGGATTGTGGCGGAATGTAAATCATGAGATCATTAACATTTCAACCCGATTTGTCTCCAGCAATGTGTAATCTTAGCAGAGATGATTGATAGGATTGGGATTCACAAGATAGATATTATAGGTCATTCCCCTATATTTCCTCATTTTCTTTCCCCTTTTGCTAATCTCAGTTTCAGATAACACTGTTCAATCAATTTCACTGCTGATTTAGAGCTGTGTTCTTCTGATATCGGATATCGTATCAGATACATCTCTGGGTATATATATATTCTAACTTACTGCTTTGTGTGTGTTTATCCCCTTTGTTTTTGTTTATGCTACATTAGAATATATGGTAGAACCATTTACATTAATACCTCATCGGTTCAGTCATTGAAAGTGTATGTCAGGGGTGTTTTTTTACTGTTCCCTTCATACAAAATCCTTCCTTAGTAGATGCAGCATTTAAACCACAATGAGGATCTGTCTGCACTATGGGAAAAACAAAGGGAAATAAGATACATACTTTTCTGTTGTTTCTTTTGGGTGACCTCATGTGACATGATAAAAATATATTCTACAGTAAACTGTTCATAACGTTCACTTATGTGTTTTTCCGAAGGGGAGGGTAAAACAGAGGGGCATGGGGGATGTGGGACACTGAATTATCACATATCTCTTCCATGTCTATCAAATTCTAAACAATTAAAACAAAAAAAGATTCTTGAACTATATATGTGAAACGTAATTTGGAAGCAATTGGTTAGTGCTGAAAGGTATGTAGTTGGTGTTAGCAGTGGGTCTAGGGCAGCCACCTGTACAAAAGGCATCCTTTCAGCAAAGCAATATTGTTACTGTTAGAACAATCGACAGAATTCTGTATTATGTTGTATTTTAGTTGTGGCAGTATTACGTTTGTTTGAGTATCAGTGCACTTCCTAGGAAAGCTGGGAAAAGACATTAGACTGGGGTTTTTCTGCTCTAAGCTTTCCTTGTGGGAATAAGGATGGAGCAGGAAGTTCTTCCACATTTAATTTGAGGCTTTGTATTCAGGATACAGATTCCCAACTCCTTTAGATGAAGCAGTGGATCTCTTGGGCAAGTTGGTAGTTTGGTAGGAAGAGTCAATTTGGAATTGCTTCTGGCAGCGACTGAGATTGATGGATCTTTCCACTGAACAACCTTCAGTCTGAAAAGCAGTTGCAGACTATCATTCCCTGGTTTTAACAAGATGTTTCCAAGTCAACTTTACAGGTGCCTTACATACCTGAAATACTTACCAAAGCAGTGAAAAATCAGCTCCCCTCTCCTCTCTGCAGAAGTGCATTTTAAGCTTTTGAATGCTGAGGTCAGATTCCTTCAGAACTTAGTGGGCACGTGTCCTTCAGTGCCGCTCACTCAAAAGGCCGTTGTAGTTACAGCTATCTTGACAAAAAGATGTAGTATGCTAACGAGATTTAGCTACAAAAAAATGCACAAAGCTACAAGGAAGGAAGGAATTGTTTGTTGTTAGAAAGTAAAGCGTGTACTGATATCAAACTAGAGTTGTGCAAATCAATCCTCTTTCTAGTGAGAACAGAGAGATTAGACTGGAGAAACAGGATGGCCTTAAGCCAACTTACAAAAGACAGAGAAGCAAAGAAAGATTGATCTTGCCTTTTTTTTTTTCTGAAAGGATTAGATTTTAATTTAGTAACTAAGGAACTGCCTTCGACTTTAAAGGGTTTTCTAAGTATCATTCCAGAATACTTTTCGTTAAACGTGTTATACTAACCTTTTAGAGTACATAGTGGGAACACAGTTTATAGACTTGGGCTGAGGACCAGTACCTGAATCTGATTCCCTTGATTTGCCCAGATGACACAACCTTGTCTGTAGAAGGAGGGTGGGAGGTGGACTCCCCATAAAAGGAACAGTAAGTGTCAAGATGCTGCTTTCTGCTCTCCAGGGCCCTTACCCTGGTCACCAGTCTTACCTCAATCACCACCACAGGGAGAGCTACAGTGCTGCGGGTTCATGACTCTTGTGCTTGGTATTAGTAGAGGGCTGGCTTGCACAGGGTTGAGCAGAATAATATATAATAAATAATATACAAATAATTATATTATTACAACTATTATAATTATAATTATCATTGTTAGCAGAGTTATTAGGTTAGAGAAGATGGGACTACTGTAAAGACTCCATATCTAGAGTATCAGAAACATCCATTTCTTTGGTGTAGTGAACTTCACTTAGAAGCTGGCTCTCATCCTGGAGCATAATTGAGAAATGAGTTTAAGACAAATGTGGTGCTGTAGAATTCTTTTGATTTTGCTCTCTTTCTCTTCTGAATTGACTTACAAAGTATAGCTTGTCTTATGGGTGGATCTCATTTCCATCTCTGTAAAGATGGGAAAATATTGTAGCAACCCAGGATGTTTCAAAGAACATTTCAAAGAAATCCCCTGTAATCTGTAAGAAGCTATTGTATGTTTCAACCAAACAATACCGTTATTTACCAGCTTTATTAACGTTAAAACTATTGCCAGAGAGTAACAATGACAAACTGGACTCGTGCATCTGGACCTGCTCCATCACTTTGAATGAGGTTCTCTAGGAAAAATTACAGACTACTCAAGTCTCACGTGATGTCCAAGATCCTTCAAATTTCTGACACAATATTCTACTTCACTTATTTTAGCTGTGTCCATCTATTGTAGTAGTCCAAGGTTTGGAACTGACAGCAATAGAACATTATTAAAAATAAGAAGAGTCATGCAGAGGAATGAAGTGAATGCTTTCCAGCACTGTATTGTGCCTGATAGACACCACATAGTTAGGTAACACTTAAGATCTGTTTAAACAGGGCAAAATCTACCTTTGTAGAGACAGTTTCCTTCACCTGAAAGTGTGACATGTAGCTGATGATGTGGCATATTCCTTACTCTCCATTTTCCCTTGCTGGGCAGTGCTGCAGGCGTTGTAGCATCACACACTAGAGTTTTCTTTCTTACTGGCTTTCTGGTTTGAGAGGGGGTTTTGTGCCGTTTTGAATCGGATTCTTTTTAGCCAGTATATGACTAGTGCGATCAGGTCTTTCAGTGATCCTGCTGAGATCGTGCAGGCTCTTTGGGAGACTGTGCTATTAAAAATAATAAAACCCCATTCTCATAGAATATATCTTCCCTTGTTTTTTAGGAAAGAACATATACCTGGATATGTTTGTCAGTACAGTATTCACTGCCCTTTAAGAAACTGCAAGCAAAGTGCTGTCTCACTCTCTCAGCTGGGTACAGCTCACTGTGCTACGGATGAGCTCACAGGATGGCTGCCACTTTGGGTTGTGGCAGCAGCCTTGCCTGGGGCTGGGGTGTAGAAGGAGCAGGGCAGACTTCTTGTGCCCTGTTACACTCCCAGAGGGGAGCAGAGGTTTTTATTTCATTAGCCACCTCTTTGATGCCTTCATTTCTTTCTCCAGTCTAAAATCTTCAGATTACAGCCTCTACAGCTGCAAAGTCTAAAAGTTTATAGATATAGCCTGGGAAAAAGAAATTATTAATAAATGCAAATTAAATCCCAAGTCCTGTTGTTGGGACAGAAACATTACAGAGAGTTTGCAAGCCACTGGAGGCTTTAACTAAAGACAGTGTATTACTAAAGAGTCATACAGAGAGTAATACTAAAGAGAGTGTACTACTAAGTACGTTGGCCAGAAGAACCCCCCTTTGCTATCTAGTTTTCCAGAGTCATTATTTATTGTAGTCCACGTTATACTGACTTTAAAGACTTGCAAGTAGTTGATTACTTATTTTCCAAATTTGTTTAATACAAAGTACTTTAGCCATGTTTGGAATTGTGAGTTTTGCAGACATCACTACCTGGTCTGTGACTGGTTTGATTTTTATTTCCACTACCTGGTCTGTAATCACTTCGATTTTATTTTTTTTTTCAATTTGACAAAACCCTGAGCCTTGCCCTTGGCTCACTTTATCTTTCTAAAAGTAGCTGCAATGGAACATGTGTCACCTAAACCTAATGGGCTGGTGTCATAGGCCAGACTGGGAAAAGCTTTAGAAAGTGCCTATGAGACTTAAGAACCAGATTTCTACTTCAGAATTGATGCTAGCACTAAGAAATCTCATTTCAGCTGAAGTAATGGTGCAACGTTATGTTGAAAATTTGCTCTGCACTCACATTAGGACTCATATTAAAGACTTCAGTCTTAATAGTTTTGTAAAACAGCTAAAGAACCTTGATCAAACCCAAACTTGAATTTGAATTCTAGCTCATGGGAAAACCCAACGTGTTTTATTTCCACATACTTTGTCCCTCATAAGTCTTTATTATTTTTGTAAAGAAAGAGAGGAGAATCTGGGAGTTAATTTTTCTTCCTCTTGCTTGTTATGGTTTATGTGAGCTCTGGCATTGAACCTAGACAAGAAAAGGTCATTACTGTTGGAATGAACTGCACATGGGACTGCATTTCTCTTAAACAGATGGTAGCCATGTACCGTTGCAAACAGATAAAGCTGTCTTGCTGCATCCGTGTGCAAATGTGGTGATTAGGGCATTCTTCTGGCACTTCAGAGAAGGAGATATAGTACCCTCCAAGCTGAGGAGGAAAAGAAGCCTTGTTTTCCACTTCCTGAGTCTATGCTTCAGCCAGAAAGCTGTTATGTGGAAGATAAACAGAAGCATTGGTGCTGCTACTGTCTTTGCTTGAAAAGAAAGGGCTGATCCTTCTCCTTGAAAGACAAAGACCATATAGGTTTAGGTAGGTGCTTAGTCTGAAAAAAGGAAACTGAAGTCAAGAACTTGAGCAGAAAAGAATGCCCACATGCAGCCCCAAGTGAAGCCCTTCAGTTTTAGAGAGATTATGTGTTTGTAGCTGTTGTATGTTTTAAAGCTTCACAGTCCCCAGTGACAAATTAAAGAATTGGATTTTGCTCTAACAGGAATATTCTTATAATGTGAGGCGTTGCAGAAAATTCTAGTCACTTTTCACATGTGTGGCCTTGAGTTGTTTATCAAACTAATAAGGCAAAAGAGTTAGGCTAAACTGCCACCCGACATAAAGAAAAGTAGATATTTTTCCAGTTGCCTGAAATGACTACTGGCTTTAGGGCTAAGGAATAGTTGCCTGTGGTAAAAATGTGATTAACCAAGAGTTTACTCAAAAGTTATGACAGGAGGGAAGTAATTTTCATTAGACCATCAAATGGATTATGAAGATCCACATCTCTCTTTGGTTTGGTTTTGTACTGAGTCATGATCATAAAATGCATTGCTTGCCTAGTTTATGACATGCCCCACATATATTTGATTCACCAAGGTCGTACTCTTTCTAACCTGTCAGGAGTCCAAAGTGTTTGTGGCATAATGAGTAAAAGCATTTATGACATACAACAGCCTGTGTTCACATGCCCTACGCTAACTTTCTGGACCACCTGGGGAACCGAAAGCTTTCAGACTGTTACTGGGGAGTTTTCTTGCTTTTCCTGCGACACTTGTGCTCAGGTGGCTAAAGAAAAATAGAATTATCTGACATGACAAGGATTTAATGACATTTTCAGCCTCTGTTTAGATTACAGATAATATTCTGAATGTGAGATGATTCTCATTCAGTAGCCATATAGTACTATGGAGGTACGTGACGACCTGATTTGAATTAGCTGAACCGGGATGAGATTAATATTGGGAAGATTTTTTTGTTGGTTCTTCCAGAATAGACATTTGCACTGTTTGCTGGATCACATAAATTTTTCAGTGTTAATTAATGCATCAGGTGTCTACAGATTTTAAAAAATGTTTTCATTACTTCTTATTCATGGAATAATAGAGTGCCTTGCACTAGAAGGGACCTCAGAGATCACCTGGTTCCATTCCCCCTTACCATAGGCAGGGCCACCTCTCGATGGACCGGTTTACCTGCAGCCACATCCAACCTGGCCTTGAAAATTTCCAGGATGGGAACATCCACATTTTCTCTGGGCAACCTGTTCCAGTGCCTCACTGTCCCAGTAGGGAGGAATTTCTTCTGAAGATGCAATCTAAATCTACATTCTTTCTTTGTCCTATCACTACACTCCCTTGTACCAAGTCCTTCTCCAGATTTCCTGTAGCCTGCTTCAGGTTTTGGAAGGCTGCTATGATGTCACCTTTTTTCCTCCAGGCTGAACAGCCCCAATTCTCTCAGCCTGTCTTCGTAAGAGAAGTGTCCCAGACCCCTGATCATCTGTGTGGTCCTCCTATGGACTCGCTCTACTATTATCTTACTCCACCTCAAGGGGTGGTTTTGTGCCCTTTATGTAAACGCAGAACAGACCTGGAAAAAAACCATTTTGACTGCTGACGTCTTACACCCTGTTCCAAAAAGTGTGTGACTGAGTAATAGAGAGTCAGGATCCATTGTGTTTTCCCTTGGGAACCACATGGTATCATGTGCAGTTCTGCGTCTTGCAATTATTATCTGCAGACTAGGCATACAATAAACTTTCATGCAATTCCCATAGCTGATTATTGTTATAAGAAGGAAGAAATCTTCCTCCAGCATCATATATATATATATATATATAATGTGTTCTATTGTAGCATTAAATTGTTAGAATGTGAATGATTTTACAGTTACTGTGAGAAAAAAGGATTCTAGCTTTAACGTGCAGGAAGCTGAGGCACTGGTGGAGAGGTCTTTAACAGGAGCTGGAAGCAATTTCAGAACATTGCCCTCGTGAAGAGAGTATTTCCTTCCTAGGGACAGCATCTGGGGGTCACCTATCATCGAGGTGATTAAGCTTATCAATACATTTTCATCAAAACTAGTGAAAAGACAGCCTAATAAGCTAAGGTTGCCAGAGGTGTATGGCGTAGTGAAGCACTTTAGTTCAGAACTGCATCATTACACAGTTATCACAGTACATTAGAGATTGGAAGGGACCTTAATCAAATTCCTTGTTGTTCTGGTAAATTCATTCAGATATACCAAGATATCTAAACATTTGTATTTAATTCTACCATTCCATTATTTTAGTTCAGTGGCAGACAGGTGCTTAAGCTGTGTTACCTGTGAGAGTCTAGATTTTGCTTCCATGGAAGAGAAGAGGGGGAGACCTTCCTTTCCTGTAGGAGATGGGGAAGAATAAATGTGTTAGCCACCATAAGTGCTCTAAGGCTGTAAAGCCTGAGTTTTTAAGGTAGAGTAATGAAACTAATAAGCTGATTAATGACAAGTGTTGTCTTGTTTGCAGCTATGCAGTACAACTTGGAATAGGTGGAATAAGTTTTTCTATAGAGCTGTGGGATCACTGTACTGCTTTGTGGAGCTTGTGCTCGCTTGGAAACTCCCTGCCCATGTTCCATCCTAACAAATCTTTAGTGAAAGTTTAGTTTTTCAGGCCAAAGGCATTCAGGAACCTCTTTGTGTTACTAGCTGCATGCATTTTGGAGCCAGATATTTCAAGTATTTTTTACTACCTAACTGAAGCAACGTGGGAATAATTGTGCAATATGTGGACACATCCACTCTCTCATTCTCCCCTATAGCCCAAACAGCACTACTGAATGATGTCCTCCATGTTCCATCTAGCCAGGAATATTTCCACTTGCTTTTAATAACGTTGTCACTCTAGGTAGTGGTGATGACGTTTTCTTGGAGACATGCCCTGTTGATTAGGTGCATTTGGACCTATTATGAATGTTTAAGGAGTTATGCAACTTACACTCCTCCTTATTATATTCCTCTGCTACACATGGACAGTCTGGCTGGTAGAAGATGCCTCCTAACAGTTTTTCATGATGTACCACATTTCTGTTCCCTTGGAAACTGTTTTAAGAGTGCTTTAAAATTTGAGAGCTGTACAATTTGCTATCTAGAAAGGGTCATATTTCCTTTTTTAAGTCTTTGTATTTTCTTTTTATTACTGGTTAGTGGTGCCACCTGTCCTGGAAAAGAAGGGTCGTGAGTTTTGGAAAACAGTTTCCACTGGTTGTGAAGAGCAACACTTAAAAGGCTTTAAAGCAGCTTTAGGGCATCATTTGAAAGCCAACAAGGAAACCAGATGCATTAATAGGAAGAAGAAGAAAAAGAACTTTAAAAATGTGTAGTCCTAACATTTTTAAAGATGATTTTGGTAAACATCAACAATGCTTTTACCATCCACAATTATATAGGCTTAGTAAATATGAAAAGAATTGGTCAGATTGTATCTCAAAGTATGTGCAGTGTCTGTCTATGGGTTTATAGGGTTGAAAAGAGTTGCATGAGCCCCTATCACACAACAGTTTTCAGAGCTATTCAGCTATTTTTCTAGTAGTTCCATGGAAGACAACAAATATTTGTTTACCCTTCACAGGAAACTGATCTGCTCTATTTGTTAAATGTTTTCTAGGAAGAGATTAAATGTCACAGTTGCTGAGGTCTACTCAACCATCGTACTAAACCAATGCATTTCTTAATAATCCCATCCTAGATTCCACTCATGTAGCCGCAGCCTTGGGACTAAAGACCAGAAAAAAAGCAGACAGATTTCACAGAAGTCTGTCACTCGTGAAGGGAGCAGTGGTTTTGAACGTTTCTGTGCTTACATGTTGACATAAAATGCTGTTTGCGTTACGCTGTCAAAATGTCTTCTACGCCTGTTGACATATTTCTTGTGAATTATTGTCATATAGGTAGTCTTCAGAGAGGACTGCATGGAGTTTAGGGGGGCAGAGGTAGCCTGTCACGTCAGTATCTCTATCTGGACTTATATGAAAACTTTCAATGTATGAGATATTCCCTAACCAACACTAAAAAAATGCTACCCACTGCTAGATCAAAGATTTGCTCAAAGTGCTTAGTGGGCAGAATACTAATTTCCAGGCTATTGCCTTACCTTAGCTTCTTCCATAGAATCCTGCATTCAGAAAAGCATTTAATGAGGGAGTCAAATTAGAGCCCAATTAAAAGGTATTAGGGGGTTTATGTATCTGCTTAAACATTTTCCTCAGCAGTGATGAAATTAGGAATCATAAGCCTTTTGCTGAAGTTCCAATTCTGTGAGCAATCTGTGCTTATGAACTACTTTTCATCAAGAACCTAACATGGGAAATGATAAGCACACAGGCTTTAATTTACTCTGCTTTAACGAGCGTAAGTTAGACAAAATAAAGTACTTCTACGTATGTATCTTCATTTATAGCATCTTTCAATTAGATATGAGGTTTTCTCCAAGAATGACAGCCTGCTGAAGTTCCCACTAACTAGAAAAAAGGAAAACATAAAGGGAGAAAAGAATATGACCTGGGGAATTACAGGCCAGTCAGTGTCACCTTTGTGCCTGGCAAGATCATGGAGCAGATCGTGCTGTAGATTATGCTAAGGCACTTGGAAAATAAGGAGGCAATTGGTGACAGCCAGCATGGCTTCGCTAAGGGTGGATAATGTCTGACAAATCTGGTGGCCTTCTATGACAGTGTTACAGTATTGGTAGAAAAGGCTAGAGCAGCTGATGTCTTATACCTGGACTCGTGCCAGGCATTTGGTGGTTTTCTGCATGATATCCTTGTTTCTAAAATAGAGATGTGGACTTGCTAACCAGATCGCTCCTGTGGTTGAGCAGGTGGGTAGATGGTTGCACTCAAAGAGCTGTGATCAACAGTGGAGATCGGTTAAGAGTGCTGTTCTTCAGGGGTCTGTTTTGGGTCTAATGTTGTTTAACATCTTTGTTGGCAACACGGACAGTAGCACTGAGTGCACCTCAACGAGTTTGCCAAGCTGTGTGGTGTAGTTGAAAAGCTGGAGGGGAAGTGAGGCCACCCAGAGGCACCTTGAAAGGATTGAGAGGTGGGCCTGTGCAGACAGCCTGGGGCTCAACAAGTCCAAGTGCAAAGTCCTGCATCTGGGTTAGTGCAGCCCCAAGCACAAATACTTCCTCTGAATGGTGAATGCATTGAGAGTAGTCCCCAGGGTAAAGATTTGGGAATGTTGGTAGATGAGCTGGCAGTACATGAGTGTAGCCCAAAAGTCCAACTCTATCCAAGGCTGCATCAAAAGAAGTGTCACCAGCAGGTCAAGTGATGTGATTCTGCCCCTCTGCTTTTGTGAGACCGTATCTGCATCTAGTTCTAGAGACATCATTATAAGAAGGATGTAGGACTACTGGAGTGAGTCCATAGGAGAGCTGTAAGGGTGATCAGAGGTCTGGAGTATCTCTCCTATGAAGACAGACTGAGGGAATTTGGGTTGTTCAGCCTAGAGAAGACAAAGAAGGCTCTGGGAGGACCTCATAGCAGCCTTCCAAAACCTGAAGTGGGCTATACGAAAGCTGTAGAAGGACTTGCTATGAGGGACTCTAGTGATAGGACAAGAGGGAATGGTTTCAAGGTAAAAGAGTGTAGATTTGGATTGGATCTTAAGAAGAAATTCTTCCCTATGAGGGCGGTGTGGCACTGGACCAGGTTTCCCAGAGAAGGTACGGATTCCCCTACCCTGGAAATGTTCAAGGTGGGGTTAGATGTGGCTCTGGGCAACCTGATCTAGTGAGAAGTGTCCCTGTCTATAGTAGGAGGATGGGACTAGATGATCTCTGAAGTCCCTTCAAGCTCAAACTATTCTATTATTCTGTGAATTCTGGAATCTCTTCTCTTTTGCATGGTTTCTCTTACAGTCAAACATCTGCTTTCTACTGTGCTGTTCTTCTGCCATAAAATGGCTAAGAAACCTCTCCATTATAAACCTCACTTTATGGAGAGATTCTGAGAACCAACCTCATTGTAGTTGCATTTCCCCTCAAGCCAATAGTGTGTAATTCCCTTTGCTAAAAGTTCAGAATTTAAACATGGTTTACCCTGGGCTCCTTCTGTTGTTTTGCAGAAGATAGCAAATTGAAAGGAAGAAGAGAAGGCAGTCATGAGGTAAAACTTAAGATGGAGTTTGAATACTGAGAGTCCCCGATCTTGAACAAAACTAAGTTGTTCCAGGATTTCTCAAATCAGCAAATTGGTACATCAAACTAAAGGTCAACAACTGCTATTTAATCTGTTGTAACGTCAGGGTCTGGTATCAATCTGAAGTGCAACACAACATAATTCACGGATAACCTTTAAAAAAATTGTGCAAATAGAGAAAAATACTGTGATTCCAAGAAGCCCTGCATAAAATTAAGGATTTTGATGTCCACCATATGTGGGCATTTCTTCATAGTGCTAAGCAAACTTACATTTGAGCAGAATGTGAAATCAAACATTTTTCATCACGTTTGGAAATGGGCAGAAAATTATGTGAAGTTATTTATTAGATAACTGATACAAGTCTCCTGGAAAGGGCCCACTAAGTTCTTGGAGCTTTATATCAGACTCTAAATATATCTAATAAACTAAATGAGAGAGGAACTCTTAAATAACAGCTGCGAACAATTAAATAATCACTCAGGCTGTTGTACAAGATAAGATTTAAATAAGGTACAGCCTGACTCTTTGCAGCTTTATTGAAGAAAATAATGAGAGAGGGATGGATCTTTAGAAATGCAATATAAATTCTTTTAAGTAAAAGATAGAAGCATATCTCAGTATTTCTTGTTATCTCAATGAACGGATGGAGGGCAGCAGATAACCCAGAGTCCAGCTTGTAGTTGTCCATCTTTTCATACTATGTCATGCAGAAAGTCCAAGCAGGTCACAGAATCACAGAACATTAGGGGTTGAAAGGGACCTTCAAAGATCATCTAGTCCAATGCCCTTGCCAGAGCAGGATCACCTAGACCAAGTCACACAGGAACATATCCAGGCAGGTTTTAAATATCTCCAGAGAAGGAGACTCCACAACCCCCCTGGGCAGCACCTTCCAGTGCTCTATCACCAGGAAGAAGTTCCTTCTCATATTGATGTGGAACCTTACTCCCATTGCCCCTTGTCCTATCAGAAGAGCCTGGCTCCATCCTCCTGACACCCACCCTTCACATATTTATCAACCTTCATGGGGTCACCCCTCAGTCTCCTCGTCTCCAAGCTCAAGAGCCCCATCTCCCTCAGCCTTTTCTCAGCAGGGAGATGCTCCCCTCCCTTCATCATCTTTGTGGCTCTGCACTGAACTGTCTCCAGCAGCTCTGTGTCCTTCTGGAACCGAGGGGCCCAGAACTGGACACAATCATCCATATGTGGTCTCCCCAGGGCAGAGTAGAGGGGGAGGAGAACCCTTCTTCATCTACTAACCACGCCCCTTCAGATCCACCCCAGGATGCCATTGGCCTTTTTGGCCACAAGGGCCCATTGCTGGCTCCTGGCCATCCTGCTGTCCACCAGGACCCCATTAGTAACAGGATGTTTTCTGTGTCAGTCTGCTTGTCAGACAGATAAATTTAAGAGGTGGATTTGCAATTTGCACATGGAAATAATTGCTGATGTTTGTTTTTTCTGAGGGTACTTCTTGTTTTGGTGGTTCAGATGGCATTTTGTAAGGGAGGACACACCCCTAAAGAGAAGAACTTAAGCCACACTTTCATAAATTAAATGAAAATGGAAATGTTCCTGTTTTGCTTGAAAGGATGAAATTGTAGCTCAGTGCAGGATGTTTAAGGAAGTCCCTAAAATAGCTTTGTATTGTATTTATTTCATTCCCTGAATGTGCACTGAGACAACAATTTTCAGCCTTTTGATTTTTGGCAATAACTCCATTTGTTCTCTTTCAGATATTGTGGATGGAAGTGACCTGAAGCAATTTTTTGAGACCAATTATTCTCAGATTTATTTTATATTTTATGAAAACTTCATAACACTGGAAAACAGCTTGAAACAAAAAGGTGAGCGTTTGAGATTTGCCAACAATAGTTGTGTGAGTTTTCCCCAGCTGTTCTCAAAAACACTCTGTTAGAGATTATCTCAGGATTATTTTGTTCACAAATCATAGAATGGCCGGGTTGGAAGGGACCTTAAAGATCATCCAGTTCCATCCCCCTTCCACAGGCAGGGACACCTTCACTACAGCAGGCTACTCAGGGCCCTAGACAACCTGGCCTTCAAGACTGCCAGGGATGGGGCAGCCACAGCTGCCTTGGGCAACCTCAGTCTCCCCTCTTCATGTCTGGAACCCTTTCCTCTTGTCACCACCCATGTCAAAAGCCCTCCCTCAGCTTTCTTGTAGCCTTACTGAGAGATTGGAAAGCTGCTGGAAGGTCACCTGGGAGCCTCCTCCAGGCTGACGATATTTGCATTAATAGTTTAATGCAGTACAGTATTAGTTATTCTTTTTAATGTTAGAGTGATGTTCCACACTTGTCTGTTCTGTTACCCTAAAGTTTCTTCATGGAAAGGGTGATTAGACATTGGAATGGACTGCCCAGGGAGGTTGTGGAGTCCTCATCCCTGGAGACGTTTAAGAGAAGACTGGACTTGGCACTTAGTGGTTGGTCTAGGTTGTGGTGATGCTAGGTCATAGGCTGGGCTTGGTTATCTTAGTGGTCTTTTCTGGCCTCAATGATTCTGTGATAATTAACTGTAGAGGATTCTAACCACATTTTCATGGCTGAGTATTTCAGCACAACAATCTTGTGCATTTCTATACGTGTCCTGTCACTTTGTTTTGAAGTGTCAAAGGGCTTCTTCCTACAATTAAGCTCTCTGTCTCTTACTCCAGTATCATTTTGTGTCTTGCAGGTAATAAATCACAAAGGGAGGAGCTGGACTCCATTCTCTTTCTTTTTGAAGTAAGTTTTACCTACCACAAAAGGAATGTTTTGTGTTAAATCTCATTTGCATTGAATGCTTGTACACTTCTAAGCTGAGGGCTAAGCCAGGGGTTGATGAGAATGACTATCACCCCTTGGCTATACAGGTGAAACGCAGAAGTATGAAGTTCATTTTGACTGTGTCACAGCAGGAATTTGGGCTCTGCTCCTTTCAGATGATGGCATCTGTTGGTCCTGCATCACCAAGAATATAAAAGGATAAGAGATCAGCAGATTGGTTTGATCTGGGGGTGTGCAATGTTAATTTGTTGTTTGTTTATTATTTGATTAAGTGGGACATCTTTTACTTGTAGAATCATATCACAGAATCACAGAACATTAGGGATTGGAAGGGACCTTGAAAGATCATCTAGTCCCGTCCCCCTGCCAGAGCAGGATCAGCTCCAGGGCTACTCACACCAAGGGGTTTGCTAGTAATTGGCCTGTTGGCAGTGTCTAGGGAGGAAATGTTCGCTAGTTAATTTTGGCATAATCAAATTAAGATGTCTTCTAGTTTAAAGAATAGGCTGTGAGAGATCGTTTTTCAAGGGACCTCTTTAATTAGAGGCATTATCTAAATATATTCAGATGTGAGAAAGGATCACTGGGTCAGCTGAAAGCTTAACCGATAAAAAACTTAGTGTAATGCACACCAGAAGCCGTAGCATAACCTGTGCCCCTCTCTGAAGTCAGAGATCACAGGATCACAGAACGTTAGGTATTGGAATGGATCTCGAAAGATCGTCCAGTCCAATTCCCCCACCACAGCAGGATCCCCTAGATCCAGTCGCACAGGAACATGTCCAGGTGGGTTTGAAACATCTCCAGAGATGGAGACTCCACAATCCCCCCTGGGCAGCCCCTGCCAGTGCTCTGTCACCCTCACTGGGAAGGAGTTTCTTCTCATCTTGATATGGAACCTCCTCTGTCCCAGCTCACACCCACTGGCCCTTGTCCTGTCAGTAATGACACTGAGCAGAGCCTGGCTCCATCCTCCTGACACCCACCCTTCAGTGGTACCTTTAGCTGTTTGGCTCTTTTAGCAGTTCATTATATAAATGCTTGACCTGATGTCTTTCTTAAAGGTAAATACACAATCTTGTGTTGCTTATTCTTCCTTAATCCACTGTGTTTTCACTTGAATGAAAAAACCCCAAACTTCCAGTGGGATTCTAGAAATTGAAGTTAAAACAAATGTTAAATGTTCTCAACTCATCCCTTCCCTCTAAGAATGGAAGAAGACCCACTGCAGCTGAACCCAAACGCCTGTACATGGCGTCATTTTTTTGCACTCGTGTAGTTTGTAGTTAGAATAATGTTTATACTGGCGGTAAGAATGCTGCAGTAATGCCTGTAATACAGAGAGTGGCTCTGCAAATGGGGACAGGAAGACTTGGATTTTTGTAGACTCGTCTTCTAGCTTGTATGAGGTAGTGAATTCGTCTCCCTCTTTTCCCTTCTGTTGCTCTTTTAAAAAAACCTGTGTTTCAGACTGAAACCTGAAAATCAAACTCTGTTTTCTGCTACCTGTTGGTAAGAGTCTGCTTTAGGATTTTGCATGAAGCAGTGGGGAAGGCCATGAGCTTATAGAAATCTCAGAGTAGGAAAGAACCTCCAGGATCAGCAAGCCCAGCCCTCAGCCCAACAGCTCCCTAACCCCTACACCATGGCCTCAAGGGCTCTAGCTACTTGTTTTTGAAACACCACCAGGAACGGTGAATTCACCACCATCCTAGGCAGCCTGTTCCAGTGCCCAGCCACTCTCTCAGCAAAGAACTTCTTCCTATGATCCAATCTAAACCTCCCCTGGTGCAGCTTGAGACCATTTCGCCTTGTCCTGTCATTAGTAATTTGGGAGAAGAGACCAGCACCAGCCTCGCTACAACCTCCTTTGAGGGAGCTGTAGAGAGCAAGAAGGTCTCCTCTCAGCCTCATCTTCTCTCGACTCAGTAACCCCAGTTCCCTCAGCCACTCTCCATACGGCCTGTTCTCCAGCCCCTCTCCCCAGCCTCATTGCCCTTCTCTGGCCCTGCTCCAGCACCTCAATGTTCTTATGTGTATCTGCTAAGACTGTAAGTAGAGCAGGCGAAACTCTTGCTTCTTTCTTCCCCACCCCCAGATAAGGAGGTATCACCACATCTACTGAGCAAGGCAGCGCAATTAGACAGGAGCTCATTAACACCCTCACTCTGTGGTCCTGAATAATAAGTAATTAAATTCCTGTGGCGGTGTCACTGAATGGAAAATAGCTGCTGCTTAATCTGCATCCCTGTGTCTTGAAACTGACTGGCTAATAACCGCCCCTCTCACACTGCCTAAGACATCAGGAGAACATACTGTGTGTGAGACAAAGAGAAAACCACACGGGTGTGGATGAACAAAGGGTTTGCTTTGGGTTGCAATCCTGGAGGACTCCAGTATAGCCTAGTCAGCACCAGCTCTGAGGAAGAAGTCATTGTTTAAGGTATTTGTGTGAGGTGTAAAACCATCTCCAACATCTTTAGCTACCAGAAGTAAGTTTGCAGCCTGTTTATAATGCAGACAACCAATAATGTTGTTAAAAACCAGCTTTTTAGAGCCCTTGTAACGCACAGACCAAGAGTTGTGAAGGGTGGGTGTCAGGAGGGTGGAGCCAGGCTCTTCTCAGTGGCATCAGATGATAGGACAAGGGGCACCAGGTGTGAGCTGGAACAGAGGAGGTTCCACATCAACCTGAGAAGGACCTTCTTGCCAGTGAGGGTGCCAGAGCCCTGGCAGGGGCTGCCCAGGGGGTTGTGGAGTCTCCTTCT
>JAOXOE010026926.1:0-20005 GCA_028565055.1 Phoeniculus purpureus
ATGTTATTCCTAAAAATCTGTGGATCATTACATTGTGAAATGAAAGTTCTATAAACTATTTTGACTATTTTTGAGCTATTTTGATTCAGCTATTGGTCCATAAATGTTCTACATAAGACAATCCATGAATCACTGCCATGGAATGCCACATGGTTGAAGACAATGACGACACAGAATTATCAAGGTAGGACAGTACCAATCAGGTGCAGGACATTGCAAGCTCCAATGATTCTATGATTATGTTTTTATCCACAGTCTTACCGTAAGCCAGTCTATTGCTCTGAATGGTTTCAGGGCTGCTCTCGTGCTCTGGTGTGGAAGGTACTCCAACAAGGTGATCGAGGTCATCCATCAAGAGAATGGACGGTTGTCTCCATGCTGCCTCTAAAAAGGCTTCTTCTATGATTTTCCGTATGTTTGCTAGTCTTTTTCCTAAAACATAAATACAATTGTAATGAGAAAGTGGATCATGAAAGCAATCATCAGACTGACTATACCTTGCTCACATAATACTACTGTGCTTGGGTTTCTGCAGCTCAACTTTACTCCCATAAATCCAGGTACCAAGATTAAACCACAGTTAACAGTAAAGAAAAGACCACATAGCTTCTCTCAAAAAAGTACTACAAGGATCCACCTGTCCCAGAATGGTGTTAATCATCTTTCAGTAACCTCTACAGAAGCCTACTGGTTCAATTTCTAGCCAGTTAAAAACAGAGCAGTGGCAGCAATGCTCTGCGTTAACTACTAGAGTCCCGCAACCGGAACAATTTTTCACAGCCAAGGACCTAAGCAAAACCAACACAGCCAGGCAATATAAAGGCTCTGCAAGGAAACAGCTGAGAATTCTCTGCCTCCATAACAGCAAGACTACTTAGGAAAGCCAGTATACGAAAGACTGAGAAAACCCTTTATTTGTCCTTTCCCATCTTTTGTGCAAAATACTTACGTTGAACTCACAATGCCTCAGGATTCATCTCATCATCTATAATCACGAGTGTCTAACATACACTAAGTTAATAAATATGCCATCAGAAATCAGGTTTCAGTTCAATCCTTCTTTGGTGCCTGTGCAATGATTTTACTGAATAATTCAGGTACCATCTAACACTGAGGATTTCTTAACGTTAACATTTTTTACGTTCAACTAGCAGAGTTCAACTTGGAGCTTCCTTCTATTTTGGAACAATCAGATATAAGATTGGCAAGCACATTCTGAATTTGGTGGTGGGACATGAGACAGAAACTGACAGAAGTGTGAAATAAGCTTAGAGCAGCTGGATTTTCATCAGACTTAAAAATGCTCCTTGCAGGGTATCAAACAGCTTTATAAAAGCAGAAAAAATATTCAGACTAAATACAATTTCATATTGTGCTTCATCATATAACAAACATTTGAGATTTAAAAAAGAGAGAGAAATAATACCTTTTAAAGCTTTACACTCAATTACTTCTACATGAGCATCCAGTCTATCGAATGCTTCTTGGCAAAGAGCCTTTGCTAATGTGGACTTCCCACTTCCCTAGAAAAATAAATGTGAGCTAATGTCAATTGACAGAACTAGTTCCTTCTGCTTCTGTACAGTTTTAGTCACCGTATATAGCAGCTAACAGGCTGGGAAAGCTGTACACACACTGGTTTTATTCCTCTCCAAAAGGGTATTGATGTGTTCAGCCTTTACAGCATTTGCTAGAGACCAAAGCGCTGGAGTGAAACAAATGCAAACAAACTCAGAGTAGGGACATCCCCTACAGAGAGTGCTCTCATTCCACTGAGTTCAGTGTTCGTTTCAGTGGAATATGGTATCCAACTGGTCACCCTATGAGGTGACAGGAATGTAAGAGTATCAACCTCATTGCCATTTTTATCTTAGAACACAGGAGAAAATACCATGTTCTTCCTTTCAGGCAAATATTTCAAGTCAAGAAGTATTTGTTATACCACAAATAGAAAGCAGAATTGAAATGGCATCTAAAACTTACATTACATTACATGTAATCTCTCTACATTATTATTTCATGTATTTATGTACACGAAATGTTAGTACCTATATTAGGTGTACATATATACGTATGATGATTTACTGAATTAACTCTGTTAACTGCTCTTTCTTCAGCTTACATTTAATTCTTTTGAATTTGCACGGTATGAAAGAAAACTAACAAAACCAGTGCACTGGACACTATGAAAAACAGTCTGGGAGGGTTCACAAGGAGAGAACAGTGAAGCGTGTACCTTTCCTCCCGTGAGGAGCACCCCTCCACTCCGCAATCCCACAGTGACAGCCCCCAGCTTTTGAGATAAAGGTCGTCCCAGCAGACTGTGGCTTATATGTTCAAAGGAAGATGTTCCTAATTTGTCCACTCCTCTGCAGAGCAAATAAAACATTGAATGGCCCAGGGTGGCATCATAGACACAACAGTAGGAACTTGCAGCGTGGTGAATTTTCAGTGGTGGCACATTGTGATGAGCTTCAGAAAAAGCTAAAGATAATTCAGTCTGACGAGACAGCACCTTTATTCTGCAGTGGTGCCAGAGCGCACACAACAGACACTGCAGGACATGCCCACAGTCATTGTAGGCCACCATGAGATAGGTCTCATAAAGTAAGAGCTAACAGCCTTAGGGGCTTCGTCTATCCGAGTGTCTAACAACCAACCTACTAAGGAATACGACACGTTGGTAAAACATGGGTCAGACAAATTTTCCACTTTTCAGAAATAAAGCAACACACGGTTGATTTGAAGACATCCTTATCCTTCACAAGCCCTAAATCCTTGTGACTTTGATACCACAACGCTCCTTGCAGGTCCTCAAACACTAAGGCTACCAACTATGTATTTCAATTTCAAGCAAAAAGTGTTGTCCTCTCAGAAATGGAATGAACAAGTAAATTCTGTTTTCTAACATCCCTACCACGTCCCATTCCTACCGTACCAGTTCCTACCCCATACCAGTTCCCATTCCCTCTTATTTTCCCTTATATTAATGACCACAGCTTTGCATATTATTTATTTACTGGGAAAGAGCCACCATGCCCTATAGCTACACCTCTGCCCCTGGCCACTGTGCAGGTTTTCCAAGCAGCTGTTGGGATTACACTGCACATTTCATCAGTGGACACCAGTCTGATGTTTTCTGTTCACTGCAGTAAGATTATTCATACACTAGGGTAAAGTGTGAACCTGACACAAGCCAACCTCTATAAAATAAATAAATAAACCGTAGTTACCACCAATGTTCTTTTTTTTTTTTTAATTCCCATTCCCTTCCATACTTTCTACAATGAAAATGTCTCACCCTAAATCTTTTAGACTGAGGTAAGGAAGGTTCCTGTCTGTATCACACAGCGTTGACTGGTTGTCACCATCAGCTTGTCCAGTTAGAGGATGTAAAAGGACCTGTAACAAAGAAAACAGAGTTGGTACTTCACATGAAATGTAACTACAGAGGAAGATGACAGAAATGATGGGCCATTTGGGGGATTTTGTAAAGCAAAGAGGTCCACAAGTAAGGATAGGCTGGCAAGAGATGCTGACACTGCATTAAGAAACGCACTTCATCCTTTCATGTTAGTGCCAGTCACCAGCACAATTTGTAAAGTCTTCTTGTACTTCTCTACTACCAGCAGAAATAAAGCTCTTGGTTTAGCTTCCTTTTGCTAAAACAGGAATCCTGTATGTCAAAGAAAAAAAAGAGTCTGTGCTAATCACTCAGAAGAGGACCTTGGTTCTCCACTAAAATGAAACTTACCAGTTTAAAAGTAAAAAAAATACTACCCACTCCTGTAACTGTAAGTCTGGAGCCATCTTCATTATGAATTAAAATAGTAGTTACAGAATCACAGAACATTAGGGTTTGGAAGGGACCTCGAAAGATCATCTAGTCAAATCCCTCCACCAGGGCAGGATCGCCTAGATCAAGTCGCACAGGAACACATCCAGGCGGGTTTTAAATGTCTCCAGAGAAGGAGACTCCACAACTCCCCTGGGCAGCCCCTTGCAGTGCTCTGTCACCCTCACTGTGAAGAAGTTTCTCCTGATACTGATGTGGAACCTCCTCTGTTCCAGCTCACACCCACTGCCTCTTGTCCTACTATTAGATGACACTAAGCAGAGCCTGGTTCCATCCTCCTGATACCCACTCTTCACATATTTATAAGCATTAGTCCCAATATTAAATACAAATATGTATTCTCCTGAGAAAGACTGAAGAAACAGAAGCACAGGAGCAATATATATGAGAAGACTCTTGGTAGGTTTGAATGGGGTGCATCTGCCTCATCTTTGTCAGAACATGCAATGTGATCTTAAAGCAGTTTAGGTATTAAGGGAAAGAACAACTGAGCATCAGCGTAGCGGGCTCAAGCTTGGACTAACTTTGCTGTAATTGTTGGGGTTTTTTGAGAATTTAACAGAGACTGTGAAATTCAGTAACAAGTACGGCATGCCTGCAATTTCACCGACGCTGATGTTACCAAATAACATGTAAAGAATGCAGATACATAATGAACAGTCTGACACTGCTTACTTAAAAAGGGACAACAAAGCATGTTACGCATATGAAATGTAATATAACAGTAACCAAAGATAACAATTTAAATTACTTGATACCTGATACTATGTGATATTTACTTGTATGTTAGTCTTTTGCAGCAAACTGGGACTCAGTATAAAAATATTCTCAGACTTAGTTTCTTCAGTGTGCGCAGAATGCTCTACACGAAGGAAGAACTCCTCCATTCCTGTAAAACACCCACGGAACAATGATGAAAATTCCAAGTAAATTCAGCTTTAATTCTTCACAAGAAGGAACAGATTAGTGCAGTCTGAATTACTACAGCATAATAAAAAGGTATGAAATAATAAAAGAGTTAATTGTTATTAAATCATAAATCATTGCTATGAAATCATATCAATAGATGTTGTGTATGCAGAGATTAAATGGCATATTGCCTAATTTCATAATCACAGAATCACTGAGGCTGGAAAAGCCCTCTGAGCTCATCCAGCCCAGCCTATGATCTAACATCACCACATCGGCCAGACCACGGCACCAAGTGCCACATATAGTCTGTCCTTGAACACCTGCAGGGATGGGGACTCCACCAACTCCCCGGGCAGTCCAGTTAAGACAGCTGTACCTCACTATTATTGCCCTTATTATCCTTACCGTCTTTAAGAGACAGATCTACATGGTCTGTGCTTGTCATTATCCATGGGAGATCATCAGTACAAGAATCCTGCAGCCAAGAACTGAAAGCAAATTTAACATCATCCTCCTGTATGTCTTTATGCTAAACAGGAAGAAAGAAAGAGAGAAATTAAACAGAACACGGTGTCAGGAAGTAAAACTGTTTTCTTCCTATGCATGAGGCATTTCTTTCTCTTATGGTAGCAGAGAGATGGAAGAAGGCATAATGCTCTGATAAAATGTCATTTTCTGTACAAACAAACAACTGTTTCTATCCACTGCTCTTGGAAACCACCAGTCCAGCCCTTGCTACAGCAACAACTGGATCTTCCACTACCTCTAAAGATTTTATCTTTGGAACACTGATGTGAAGGCAAGAAAAAGCTTTTATTTAACTTATTTTACTTATCTCTATTGCCACATCTAAGAGCTCCTGGGTTTCAAAGAGGACCCAAAATACAGACCAGTGACCTGTGGCTTATTCTGGGTGATTACCCCTCTCTTCCCTGTATATCTGCTTCCTGTACAAAGGAGCCTGGGCTCATCCAGGTCACACGTGCCACCACCAAACAGGCATCAAGCAGATCACAGAATCATTAGGGATTGGAAGAGACCTCGATCAAACAACTTAGCCCAGATCACCTACTAGATAAATGGAACAGGGAAAGAAATTGAGTATAGATCACACACAGGTTGGATGAGTTCCTAATCACAGCAACATAATTTCTGTCTAAAACAGGGGGAATCTACAGAGTTCATGGAAGGAAAGGATCAGAAAGGAAAATGAAATTTACTATCATATTTCTATGTTTGACTGGTTTCTTACAAGAGCAAAAATGCTTCAAATGGACCAGAAAGGGAGAATCACAGAATCACAGAACATTAGGGATTGAAAGGGACCTCGAAAGATCATCTAGTCCAATCCCCCCACCATAATACTGTATGTATGTGAGATAACTATACAGACTCTACTTTCTTTGACTTGTTTTTATAGGACTAATTGCACACATTGAAAATTTACTAGGTTGAAACCAGTATTAATGCACAGATGAGTGTCTGTTGCACAATTATTTTTTCCTCTATGACTTGATCTAGGGGGTCCTGCTGTGGCGGGAGGGACTGAACTAGATGATCTTTAGAGGTCCCTTCCAATACCTAACGTTCTGTGATTCTGTGGTTCTATTCTGACAGCATGTGTTTCAGACCCAACTAAAAGAAAATCCACCTTTTCCCTGCCAGTGCCATTTCTCCTTCATTTTTTTTTTTAATAATAAAGACATCAGAAATATTCACTATTTAAAAATAAAAGGCCCTATGACTTAAGAGGTTCTAGACATAATTTGTGTAATAGCTTCAGGAAATTAGGAATTAAAAGTTCTATTTCCACCAGGAAAGTACGCGATCTCATCAGGGCGGAGTAGAGGAGGAGGAGAACCTCTCTCGATCTGCTAACCACCCTCCTTCTGATCCACCCCAGGATTCTGCTGGCCCTCTTGGCTACAAGAGCACATTGCTGGCTCCTGGCCATCCTGCTGGCCACCAGGACCCCCAGGTCCCTTTCTCCTACACTGCTCTCCAACAAGTCAGTCCCCAACCTATACCGGTACCTGGTGTTGTTCTTGCCCAGATGCCGGACTCTACACTGCCCTTGTTATAGTTCATTAAATTTCTCCCTGCCCAGCTCTCCAGCCTGTCCAGGTCACACTGGATGGCAGCACAGTCTGCTGGGGTGTCGGCCACTCCTCCCAGCTTTGTGTCATCAGCAAACTTGCTGACAGTGCTCTCTAAGCCCTCATCCAAGTCATTAATGATTGAACAGGACTGGTCCCAGCACCGACCCCTGAGGCACTCCACTAGATCCAGGCCTCCAACTAGACTCTGTTCCATTTACCACCACTCTCTGGCTTCTATCCTGCAGCCAGTTCACGATCCACCTCAGTACCCAATCGTTCAGTCCACTCTGCCTCAGTTTGGCTGTGAGGATGCTGGGGGATGTTGCGTTACAAGCTGTTCTGGTCAGAAGAGTCAACGGCAGTTGCTGGCACATTTTGACTTAAAAGAGCAGGAGAAAACATTTTTGGTGCCAGGAGGTGTTGGGGAGCAAATGATCCCTTTGTCTTTTCTTTTTGGATATGATGCTGCTCTGGCTGTAGGGGCAGGGTTAGGTTTTCTGATCAATCCTGTTCCTGATTTTCTCTGTCATGCTTCAGCTTATGCAGATCTCAACTTCAGACTTCAGGGAAATTCTGAAGCCAGATAACTTGTATGCCCAAGATACCAGTGGAATGTGAAATGGACCAGAACGAGCTGCCTATCAGTGCTTACTCCAGGACAGTGTCACAGAAACCCGGAGCAAGGCAAAAGGAAGGGGCTGGAAGCTGGGATTGGACTGAGGCGACTTCTGTAGCCCTTGGTGGACCTTGCTCTGCTGTTGCTGTCTGAAGAAAAGCACCACACGAGGGGACTCGGACTGGGGCCCATCATTTTGCACACAGGGTGAGGTGAGGGTGAGAGGCAAGAGGAAGCAGTGAGGAACAACGCAGATGAGGCCTCGAAATTGGAAGAGCCCTACAGGGAAAATCTCCATGTCACCAGCAGAAAGCCTGTCGTCTGCAAGATGCATCATCACTTCCTCAGAGACAGAAGAAGCCCCTGTCAGCTATAAAACACCCCTCATCCTTCAGCAACAGCCTAACTCGCTCAGCGTTATGCAGCACTGTGGTTTCAGCCCATGACTTACGTCTCCCCAGTCAAGGATGAAGATCCATAATGGGGTCAAGAACAATTATCTCATCCTTCAGTTCTTTGTGGAGGGCCACTGATGGGATTTAATTGCCAGAGAAAAGGAGAGGAAGGGCATATCCACAGAGTCAATGCTCCTGGGAGATGACTAACCCTCTGCTGTGAGATGATGCAAGAGAGCAAAGCTCCTGAGCAGAGCCCTCTTCCAGGTCTTGGACAAAAGATGGCCCTCAACCTGGTGCCTGAGATGTTGCAAAGGGCCCAATGTGGGTGGAAGTGAATCTGGTTTGGCACTTGGGAAACCAGTCAGCTTCTCACCAAAGCCTCTGTCACTCGCTGGGATGGAAAACAGGCTGCACCAGCCGGTGCTGAGCTGCAAACACGATCTACGCAGCTGGGACTGGCTACCCAGCACTTTCCTCGCCCCAGCTCTGTCTCATCTCACAGTGAGCTGGCATGAGCCAGGGAATTACAAAGAAGGGCAATTAGTCAGACAGGCTGCCGTTTACTTTGCATCCCTGGTCTCTTTACGCTTCTCTCTGCCAGGCACAGCCGAGCTTGTGAAAGCAAATGAAAAGGAAGATGAGACAAAGTTCCTCTGATGGATTCTTCTCCCTTTCTCCAAATGCTACTGGAGTAATTTTTCAGCCATCGGAAGGGATCGTGATGGCAAGGTCTCCTTTAAATCACCAGTACTAATGATTTGGAGTTTGAATGGGAAGCTTGCGGTTGTCGGCGAGGACAGGCACGTAGCAAGGAACAAAGTCCGCTGAGAATTGTCCCAGTGCAGGTCTCTGAAATGTCTCGCTGTCGATGGAGTGCTGCAGTCCTCAAAGACTTCAATGTACCTTTGTAGTCCAACTTTCCATGTCTGACTGAGCATGAAACCACTAAGAGCTGGTAAGTGCTTTAGAGCCAAAACAAGGCTCCTGCCTACCTGCCTGCCTTTCTGTTGGCATCCAGCAATCACAGCGAGCGAGAGAGGAGCTGCTTCAGTGTCTGCCAGCGGTCCTCCACATACTTGGAGATCTTTAAAGCTGGCAGAGGTCTGTTTTTCTCCTTGGGGTATTTTCCAAGGTCCAATTTATTCCTTCAGCCATATGGCGATCAAGTGTCTCGTGGCACCTGCAGTGCTTTGAAGAGCTTGGCTTTGTTCTGTGACAGGTTCTGGCCAGCTTTGCCGACACGGTTCTCCATGGCAGCTCAGCTGGATGCCTGCAAATGGTGTGAGTCTCTCTGGCTAATGAAGACACATCATGCAAACAGCTCCTGTGCATGGGACGGGTACACAGCCCCAGGACCGGCCTCTCAGAACCTGCCCTGCTACTTCATTCACAGAACACACCTTTTCCCTGGTGACTTTCTGCCACCGTGCTGTGTTGGTACAGAAAGACACCAATCTGTGGCACTGAGCATGACTTTGCTTCATCTTTCCTTGCCTCTGAGGTATTTTCAAGCTTTTATCATCAGCTCCGATTATTTCCCTTGCAGTTTCCATTTCTAAAGTTGCTCACTCCTGCTGCTGTTCCTCAGCTTAGCTGTCAGTGCTGTCAGCCCATCTCTCTTCTGCTCGCTTTTGCTTGTAGAGGAAACAATACTCTGGAATCACACAGTGAACAAGAGCTCGTTTTCCCCTGGGAGCCCCCTCCTTGCTGGCAGGAACTGCAGAGCATCACTCACACACCATCAAGCCTGGAGGAGGGGAGTGGTACCGCTGGTTGGTCACTCCCTCTGTTTATTCTTGGGAAAGGGACACTCCAGTCACCAAGGGACAGGGCAGGACAGTGCCCACCAGCAGAGCGGAGGGCTGGGTCCTTGGTCATGTTCCCCTTGCACTCTGTCTGCCTCTGGCAAAGGGACTGCTGAAATGCAGCCTGGGTCTCACGCACTACAGCACCCACTCCTAAGGACCAGGAGAGACCGTAACTTCTCACTGGGATGGTGTGCACATCAGAGGACCCATCTCCCCAACCCCTGCTCCCTCGTGGCTTTCCTGCTGTGTGACTTGACATCTCCATTCATGCCCACCCCACATGAGGAGGGATCCCATCACTTGAAGGGAGAAGTGTGTGTTTTTTGATGTAAGAACCATGCACCCCAGGCCAGGGAATGATGCCGGGAAGAAACTGAACAGCCCTGGAAAGGCTGAGAGAAAACATCCAAAAGGTCAGGCAAAATGTTCTGTTGATCAGGGCTGGTTTGTGAGGTGCAGGTTAAGCACCCTCACTCCAATTTGTCTGCTGCTGCCCACCCTTGGGGACAGCATCCTGTATCATCCAGCTTGTGGCTCCAACACAGTGTTTCCTCTGGCCCATGGCC
This sequence comes from Phoeniculus purpureus, assembly GCA_028565055.1. Taxonomy (NCBI): domain Eukaryota; kingdom Metazoa; phylum Chordata; class Aves; order Bucerotiformes; family Phoeniculidae; genus Phoeniculus; species Phoeniculus purpureus. The sequence goes on from JAOXOE010026926.1 coordinate 10,256, forward strand.
GTGACAACATCACAGTAAGCCACTGCACCTCACCTCCTGTGCGCTACCATCCAGTAAATGACTAATTCCTAGCAGAGTATGGTGGAAGTGGAGGGATCTAACACACCTCCGGGCCCTGCTGGCTCACAGCCTGCTCCTGGGATCATTCAAGAGGTCCATGTGTGTTGGTGTGTGTCCATACACCCTTCAGTGAGTGTAGGGGTGCGAGTGTGTGTGTTTGGGATGGGAGACAAACAAGCGCCCTGAATAATGCATGAGAGAAACGGCAGATCACGCTGCTGCTTTCTCTACAATAACTAATAGCAGCAATAAAGCAAGTGCCTGGAAGGACTGTCATCCCATTTGTCAGGCTTGAGACAGGTTTTTCAGACCTCTACCCAAAGCTCCCTTATTGCAGCTCACAAATAAATCACTGCCTTGCCTCGTCCCTGCTCATCTCAGCTTCCTCCCCACTGCTCCCTGTTTGTGCTTCACTGTCCTGCACCCTGGAGCTGCCCCAGCCAGTTGGGTCCTGTGTTTGGGAGCAGCATTTCTGTCCACACCTCTGCTGTGAGAGGGAGGTCGCACACAGCACAATTCCTCATGCAATGAACTCGCTCCTCTGGTGCACCACAGCTCACGCAGTGCTCAGAGACCTGCTGCCAAACTCGGGTCAGCAGCACAACATCTGCCTCTTGCAAATGGCTGGGAGTGGTGAGGAAACCAAGGTGGGGAGATAAAGAAAAGAAGGAAAAGAAAGTAAAAGTCTTTCCTGTGGTAAAATACAGCCAGTAACCAGCCAGTGCAGAGAGAAGAGCTGGGAAGGCAACGGCCAACTATAAGGATAAAGGTTCAAGAGATGATTCAGACCAGAAATCCATCAAAACTAGGACAATTCAACCCAAAACATGGACATGTCCACTTTACACTGGGCTTATGTGGGTTAACCTCCTCATCCTGAAAAGCCAGGTCCCTTGTGGGGCACAACAGAGCTGAGCAGTCTGAAAGGTCCCCAAAGGAATGGAGAGAGCCACACGTGCAAAGCTCATAGGGCTGAGCAGCAGACAGAGGATGGGAGCTCGTCCAGTGCACAGATTAGGATTCTACTCGGGCACATTTTATGGAAAATAATACTGATTAATATACTGATTAATAGATGGAGCTGTAGTCAGAGAAATTCAGGAGGAAATGTGCCAGTAATGGTTAGTATCAGCAAACGGAGCCTGGAAGAGTGAGAAGGGAGGTAGAGATGGACTCGCAAGCACCTCAGTGCCCTCAGGTCTCCACATCAAGGCGGTGAGATCGATGGGGAGGACCACACAACCAGGAGAATTTAGTGACCTCTTGATCAGGGGTAACAACTGAAGCGGCACTAACCCGGTGCTTAGGGCCATGATGGAGACAGGCTGTGCTCCCAAACTTAGCAGTGCCCTGCCCTATCCAACAAACCAGCCATGTGTGGCTTCTGCTAAACCTCCTGGTCTGGCTTTCTCGCTACCAAAATTGCTCTTCCCCAGACAACACCAATTTATTGAAGCCAAAAGCATCTGTGAGAAAGGGACCATTTGGTGGATCTCCTGCTGGGGGAAGAAGTGGTGAGAGAACGGTTGAAGGACCAGTATTTTTTGTCTGGAGTCACTTCTAGCTTAGAAACGTAACTTCGTTTACACTACAAATGGTTTTTAAAGGCCAAATGGAAATAAACAGCTTGAAGACCCAATGTTTTGACTGGCTCAAATTTTTTCCTTCCTCAGCTGGTGGTTAAAACAATTGAGATTTTGACTCTGTCTTCCCATTCAAAAGCAGAACATTATTTAAGGGTCTTTCAAGACGAAAGCACCGTTCCCATGCAGCACAAACGCCACCTGAGATCTGTTGTGGGGCAAAGCCGATCACAAACAAGAAAGGATGACAAAAGTGGTTCAGAGGTGGGCTACTGAGAAACACAGCGTGGCAGACTTCCTTTCACGGGAGCTGCCTAAGAACTTTATCACAGGGGCATGGAGTGATAGGACGAGGGGTGATGGTTTTGAAGTTGGAAAAGGGCAAATTGAGGCTGCACAGGAGGAACAAGTTGTTGAATCTGAGGGTGGAGGATCCCTGGAACAGGCTGCCCAGAGAGGGATTGGAGGTCCCATCCCTGGAGCCATTCAAGGCGTGGATCTGGGCAGTCTGGTCTGGTGAGTAATGTCTCTGCTTGGTGTAGGTGGTTGGACTGGATGCCCTTTGGAGGTCCCTTCCAACCCAGCACATTCTATGGTTCTAAGAAGGACCAAATAATTTCTTTCAAAATGTCTGTGTCTTTACAGAAAGAACTCTCCTAGAAATTTCAGTGCTACTGTAGGGAAAGAATCGAAGGTCTCACCCAGTCCTTCAGAAGCTACGAGCTCACAGAAATCACCCACACGAGTCTGGCTGATGCCAGTGGCATATTATGTGTGTCAGCCCTGAGGGGTGACCCCAGATCCCACAGCCACAAAGGAGTGGAGCAGCTTCACCCTGCAGGTGGGTGCCCACAGTACAGGTCCCCATGTGAGCAAGTACAGGTCTCTCGTACCGTGTGGTCTCGCAGAGCATCAGCAGTTGCAAACCTTTTCCCTGTGTGAAGGGGCATTTGCCTGTTCTGCAGAAGAAGTGCAAATGTCAGCAGAGGGAGAAGCACCACAGCCTTTCTGGGGACAGCATTGCCCTCTACTTCTAGTTTCTTGCTGCACCATGTGCACGTCATGTGTTCCATATGTGAGTGAGATGCTGTACTGTCCTCGGGTGAGAATTTCCCACACAAGTATATTCCTTAAGCGCTGGACAGGGAGGACTCAGGGCATTCAGTGTCACAGGAATCACAGAATCACAGAGTCTCTTTGGCTGGTTAAGACCATTCATGTTCCAACTGTTCTTTCAGCATTGCCAGGTCACCGCTAAATCATGTCCCTGCGCATGACATCTATCTGTCCTTTAAATACCTTGGGGATGGTGACCCCATCATTGCCCTGGCAGTCCATTTCAATGTCTAACAGCCCTTTCAGTGAAGAAATTTTTCCTAATGTCCAGTCTGAACCTCCTCTGGAGCAACTTGCAGCCTTTTCCTCTAGTTCTATCAGTTGCACCTAGGGAGAAGACACTGATCCCCACCTCACTCCAACCTCCTTTCAGGTAGTTGTAGAGAGTGAGAAGGTCTCCCCTGAGCCTCCTTTTCTCCAGGCTATAGCTTTCTTGGTTCCTGGCGTGAACATTGCCACCCCATTCTCATGCTCTGAACTTGTTTGTTCCAAGTAAGGCACAGGCTTCTCCCCTCCAAAGAGCATTGCCTGGGAGACATCATTTCTGCAGAGCATGTTTGCCTTTTCCAAAGAGCATCGCTACGGAGACATGGCCTTTCCAGAGGAACATGTCAAGCAGCATTGTCTGGAGAACAAGAGTCTCTCCTATCTGTGGGTGGGTAAGTGGCAGGTGGGACTCGTCCCAAGCTCTTACACACTACAGATCCCCCTCTGCAGCCGATGAACCCAGGACGCACCCCGAATAGGCAGAAAGACCAGGGGAATGGCACCGACCGTGACACCATTTCCAAAGATCCCAAGTGTCTGTTCAGTTTACCACGGCGGTAGGAACAAGACCCGCAGATATGATCTGATGTTGGTCTCTTGCCGTTTTGCCTGGAGACTTCAGTGGTGGAGGCATTTTGCTTAGCACAATGAGGTCTTCCTAAACAACAACAGCTTTTGTTTCCCTTTTTCCCCTCTCAGGCAGGTCTGCCACACGGGCAGATACCTCTCCCCTGAAAAAGGAAGAATTCAGCTGCATATCTGAGTGCAGCCCCTTTGTGCGGGCAAACAAAAACCTCACAGAGAAAAGCAGATACTTTAAATATTAACGACAAGGAAACAAATGAAGATTCATTAAGCAACATGGCTACCTCAGCAAAGTCTTGGCTACAAAGCTCTGCAGTAATTAGCTGTCAGGAGACAGAAACACAGTTGTATGAGGATTTATCCTCTTCACTTAGAGACCACCAGCGCTTGCTTCCCTAACATGACCACCCGTCCTGGCATCGAGAGAGGTTCTTCTCCCCCCTCTACTCTGCACTGGTGAGACCACATCTGGAGTATTGTGGCCAGTTGTGGGTCTCTCAGTTCAAGAAGGACACTGAGCTGCTGGAGAGTGTCCAGCATAGAGCAACAAGGATGATGAAGGAAGTGGAGAACCTCCTTGAGGAGGAGAGGCTGAGGGAGCTGGGTCTCCTGAGCTTGGAGAAGAGGAGGCTGAGGGGTGACCCCATTAATGTCCATAAATATTTGAAGGGTGGGTGTCAGGAGGATGGAGCCAGGCTCTGCTTAGTGTCATCCAGTGTTAGGATGAGGGGCAAGGGGTGTCAGCTGGAACATAGGAAGTTCCATGTAAATATGAGAAGGAACTTCTTCATGGTGAGGGTGACAGAGCACTGGAACAGGCTTCGAGGAGGCTTGTGGAGTCTCCTTACTGGAGACATTTAAGACCCACCTGGATATGTTCCTGTGTGACTTGGTCTAGGTGATCCTGCTGTGGCAGAGGGATGGGACTAGATGATTTTTGGAGGTCCCTTCTAATCCCTAATGATTCCATGATTCTATGGTTCTCCCACCTGCATCTTAGGGTCTGGTCCCACTGCTTCTCCCACCACCCCTTCTGACTTCGTAGTTCCATTTTTCCTGGTTCACAAGTTCCTAAAGGAGGGTTGTGCAGAACCTCCCGGGGCAGCTGCGCTCAGCCCTGCAAAGCCTTTAAGTCACTCCTGTGTTCTGTCAGCTCTCTGCTTTGTTCTAGCTGCAAGAGCCTTTTATTACCCACAGCCCTAAGCAGTAAACAGCCCAGAGGAATTTGCTTCCATCCTGCCTGGAACAGAAGAAGATGCTTTACTGGCTTGGCATGGTGCTGCAGCTTTCCTTCTGGGAAATTGAAAGTCTTTTCCAAGCCGCTTACAGAAGCCAGAAAGGCAGCGGGAAGGAGCCTGTTGCCCTTGAGGGAGTTTGGCAGCTTAATCCCCACCAAGGAGAGCGACTGGATGACCGATGCGAATTCACAGGGGAACCGCCAAAGCCCTTCAAGCGTCACTTTATGTGACTTTTGCTGCTTGGCAAAGGAAAAGGTTTTTTGACATCTCAGTGGACAGCAAAGTAGGTTTTGACAAGCGGCAAAGGAAAAGGTGCAGTAAAAGATCAAACTGCAGAGCTTCAGTTTTACTTGTTTGAAACCTACTCCTTGGCTGGGTGGGAACGGAGTAATTTTTGTCCCCAGCTTCTGTGGGAATATTTTCAACTGAAAGCAGCTGCACGAGAAATTCTGCTTTCTCTTGGAAGGTCTTCAGCAGTGGGGAAGAAAAATGTGTTTCACTGTGATGAAAGCTAAGCCATGGGGAGTCAAAGACTATGAGCTTCAAGCACGGGGTTGGTGAGAGATCCCAGGATCTCAGAGGGATGACCATGAGCCAGCAAAGTGCCCCTGTGGCCAAGAAGGCAAATGGCATCCTGGGGTGGATCAGAAGATGGGTGGTTGGTAGGTAGATTGAGAGAGGTTCTCCTCTCCCTCTATTCTGCCCTGGTGAGATCAATTCTGGAACATTGTGTCCAGTTCTGGGTCCCTCAGTTCCAGAAGGACACAGAGCTGCTGGAGAGAGCCCAGCACAGAGCCACAGAGATGATGAAGGGAGCGGGGCGTCTACCTGATGAGGAAAGGCTGAGGGAGCTGGGTCACTTGAGCTTGGAGAAGAGGAGACTGAGGGGTGACCTCATTAATGTCGATAAATACGTGAAGGGTGGGTTTCAGGAGGATGGAGCCAGGCTCTGCTCAGAGTCATCCAGTGATAGGACAAGGGGCAGCAGGTATAAGCTGTAACAGAAGAGCTCATGAACATCAGAAGGAACTTCTTGACGGTGAGGGTGACAGAGCACTGGAAGGGGTTGCCCAGGAGGGATGTGGAGTCTCCTTCTTTGGGGACATTTAACACCCACCTGGATTTGTTCTTTTGCAACTGGATCTAGGTGATCCTGCTCTGGCAGGGGGATTGGACTGGATGATCTTTCGAGGTCCCTTCCAACTCCTAATGTTCTGTGATTCTTTGATCTTCTGTCCTGCATTGTGTTGCTGTTTGGATTGAAATTTCTCTTCCAGACCATCCCAGACTTTACTCTGGCATCGACTGGTAGAACTGGGAGGCCATGGCTGCTGCAGCCATTTCAGTTTTCTGTTTAGCTAGTCGTTAGGAAGAAAGATCTGTGGTTCAAGGTTACCCTGCCTTTGCTGAAGGAAATGTAGGAGGTGAAGAAAAATTGCCACCAGTGTCCCGCCTGGAGTCACTGACCACATCGTGGCAGCCAGCTGTTGTGCCCATGGGGAGCATCTTCTGTGTGCTGGCACATCACAGAATCATAGAATCATAGAATCACTGGGGATTGGAAGGGACCTTGAAAGATCACCTAGTCCAATCTCCCTGCCAGAGCAGGATCACCTAGACCTAGTTGCACAGGAACATGTCCAGGTGGGTTTTAAACGTCTCCAGAGAAGGAGATTCCACAAATGCCCTGGGCAGCCTGTTCCAGGGCTCTGTCACCCTCACCGTGACGAAGTTCCTTCTGATATCTATATGGAACCTCCTGTGTTCCAGCTCACACCCATTGCCCCCTGTCCTATCACCAGATGACATTAACCCACCTCATCCCCAACGCCCATGAGTGCAAAGAGAAGGCCTCATTTAGGGTTAAAACAACCGTTCTTCTTTCCTTCACATTTTCTGCCTTCTGCCCAAGATCATTTTGAAAGTCAGTGTTGTGTCAGACTGAGCTGCCCATCACATCGACCTGTCCCCTGAACATCCCCTGGCAGCTGGTCATTCTCTCCTTGAGAGCTGAACTGGAGTGTCTCTACTAGCACTGGAGGAATGTGCCTCCCTTCACCCCACTGTGCCAAGATGGGAAACTTCCAGACTCCCATGTACGAGTGTGAAAACAGTGTTGGGGAACTTCAGGTTTGGACATGACCTCAAGCTTTGGGCACAGAGAAAACTCTCCAGGCGTGGAACTTTCCTTCCTAAATCCTGTGCAGCCCTGATGAAAAGGACACAAATGCAAGATGAAAATATTTGCCACTAAAACCAATCCAGGACTTTGTTTTCTAAATAAGCACAAAAGACTCACAGTTTTATTTGCTGGCCACAAAACTACAGTGAAAGATGTTCGCCCAGATAGACTCTGTTTGCTGCTGGGCTCCGCTATTTCGATAGAGAATCTAATTCATTCGTTTGCCTTGAGAGAAATTCAATAGAGAAGAGACTCGTGATCGATACCTGAGCGGCTGTTGGACCACAGCATGCTGCAGACAGTCTACACTCAAAAAGAATGAGGGCCAAAGCAATGGGACTCTGAGCTGCCAAAAAGCCAGCAAAAACAGCTTGTAGCTGTAGTTATTAGAGTTACTGGTTATTTATACCATCAAAGACTGCGAGCCTGAGACCCAGTTGTGCCAGGTGCAGCACAAAACGTAGAGGCAGGATGGAGAGGCTCTGCACCAAGGCCAACAGCTGGCTGTGGCAAGGGAGCGAGTGATGTGGCAGAGCCACTTGGCGTGGCAGCGACTGCTCTCTGCTGATTAGTAACTGCTGACAAGTTAGTTCACAGGTGCCAGGAAAAGGATTTCCTGGAAGGAGGTTTTAGGGAAAGCTCTGGGTTTGTGGGGACTTGGTTCCTGTCAGGTGGAAGGAGCAGCGTGGGAGGCGCCACAAAAGCTCTTGGCTGAAAACCTAATGGGTGGTGATGGGGCAACGATAGTAAACATCCCCTGGCAGGTCTCACTGGCCTATCTACAAGCCAAGTAACTTACACTTGACACGAGAGAGACGGAGCCAGCACATACGTTTGCAGACACTGGGGAGAAAAACTTCCAGACAGCCCACCCAAGGCCAAACACCCGTTTGCTGCACTGCAGATCCTCATTATCCTCCCTGGTTACAGGAGAGACCGTGTTTAGTGACAGCAGAGTCAACTATTTCTTCCTTAGTCTAGCACAGATTAGGCTGGGCTTTGCATTTGTGTACTGAGCTCTCAGATGTGTTTACAGTGATGAAGCAAGCTCAGACCTGAGGTGCTGGTTTACAGCCAGCTGCCTCTGCTCTGAGCCTTAGACAAACAAACAGGCACCACAGCCTGGAATTGTCCTGCTGCTGAACACTCTTCTCGAACTAAAAGAAACTTGCAGGAGCAGTCTGCTTCAAGAAAGGTGTTAAGACATGACAACCTTCAGAAGGCAGTGGCTGAATAAACCTAGAGACAAGTCACAGGACATTAGGGAAGCTTTGAAAGCTCATCCAGTCCAATCCCCTGCCTCTGCAGAATCACCTAGACCCAGTCACACAGGAACATGTCCAGGCAGGTTTTAAACCTCTCCAGAGAAGGAGACTCCACAACCCCCCTGGGCAGCCCCTTCCAGTGCTCTGTCGCCCTCATTATGAAAAAAGTTTCTTCTCATATTGATGTGGAACCTTCTCTGTTCCTCCTCATACCTTGTCCTATCATTGGATGCCTCAACAGAGCCTGGCTCCATCCTCCTGACACCCACCCTTCACATATTTACCAACATTAATGAGGTCACCCCTCAGTCTTTGTTTCTCCAAGCTGAAGAGACCCAGCTCCCTCAGTCTTTCCTCATAAGGGAGATGGACCATTCCATCATCTTTGTTGCTCTGTGCTGGGCTCTCTCCAGCAGCTCTGTGTCCTTCTGGAACTGAGGGCCCTAGAGGTGGACACGATGTTCCAGAATTGGTCTCACCAGGGCAGTCTTGCTGAAAGTCTGCAGCGAACAGGATACTCCATCTTCACAAAACCATAGAATCACAGACTGGTTTGGGTTGGAAGGGACCTCAGAGATCATCTATCCAACCCTCTGCCGTGGGCAGGGAGATCTCCTACTGGAGTGGAGCCTTCTTTCTCTACCCCCACTCCCGCTCACCTTTTTTGTGTTGCCTTTGTACAGATTTTGTTCAACCAGAGCTGGAAGCCTGTGGGGACGTTCTGCCTTTCAGTGCAGACTGTCAATACATAAATATCTCCAGCAATTTCTCTTCAAAAGTCTAAGAAAACCCTTGGCTGCTCGCTCCCTCCCTCCCAAAGCCTTCAAGTTCAGTGCAGACAAAAACCAGAGCGCAGGAGAAAATCCATACAGCCTTCAAAGAAATCACACAGAGCAGAGGTAAGTGAATAAGTAAATTCTAAGCGTACATAAGCAGATTTCACAGAAATACTGGGAGGAAAATCTCAGGATTAGCAAACAAGCCAGCAGTGCTTGTGAACACCTGACAGTGAAGCTGTGAGTGTGTGCCAGGAACTACCTGGGGGCACGACGAGTTTGTGTGGTGTGCCAGTGTTCGGACACACACAGCTCTACGAGAAAATTAAGTTGCATTTATGATGAAATTCTTCACGTCCTAAGGCCGGTGCTTATACAGAACTGGAACACGGGTACTTGGTTTGCAGATACCTGAGGAGTCATGAAACCCACTCTGACCATCTGTGGTCTGATCTGAGTGTCTCCTCACTCCTGCTTTTCTGGGGTCATCAACAGACGTTGGAATTGAGTGGTTCCCACCCAATTCCTCGTTTTCAACGAGGTAGATGTCCTGCTGGGAGTCTGCTATAGACCACCCAACCAGGATGAAGAGACTGATGAATCTACAGACAACTGGCAGAAGCTGCAAAATCGCAACACCTTGTTCTTGTGGGTGACCTCAACTTGCCAGACATCTGC
>JAOXOE010026927.1:0-20001 GCA_028565055.1 Phoeniculus purpureus
TCCACCTTCCTCTGGACAACAGGCAGAGCCTTTCAGCAGCCTCAGGCAGAAGCCCTCCAGCCTGCCAGAGCACTCAGCGCCCGGTGCCCAGACACACCGAACGGCTTTGCCAAATCCCCTCTGTGGGTCTGCTGCAAGCTTTTCACGTGATCCCCAGCTAGGGTGGAAACTAACCCTAACCCTTGCTAAGGTAAGCTGAAGAGACAATTCAAGACCCCAGGTCAATTGCTGCGTCAGCCCTCTCCCTCCGACAAACACTCACGTTAGCTCCATGCAGCCACACTCACTTGTTATACAGGACAATATCTGGTCTCCAAACCAAGTTGCTTGGAATCCTGATTGAATCCAACCCGTCGTATTTGTCTTTATCCCATGTGAGGTAGGCATCGTACCAGCTCTGCCGAATCCACAAGTAAGCTGACAGGATCTGGTTCCTTTCATCCTGCACAGAAATGCAGAAGTGTTTCCAGCTGAAGGCGACAGAAATCACATCCTGGAGGCAGACAGCAGTTTGCTGTCTAGTTTTCCGCCCGAAGCAGGGCGGAAGAAGAGGCCATGAGAACGCTTTCCCGGGCAGATGCAAATGCCTACACACTGCCTGGGCTGCTGACATTGGGATGCCGGCTTGCCCGAACCTCCGTCCCCTGCGCTCTGCCCAGCTTCAGTCACGGTTCTCTAAGGCTCTTGTCTCACCCGTTTCCTTCTGCAAGCTTCACAGTGCCAAGCAGCTAGCAGATGTGCTCTAGCAAGGTCTCTGAAGGGCTGGGTGAGCCTGTAAGTTGTAGTTCAGAAGCCCCAAAGAGTGACTTCTCAGTTCCCCTTCCAGACACATTTTCGCTCCCCTCGAAGGGAAAGGACGTCTGGCTGAACCAACTCCGTGAGCAAGTCACTGAAGAGTGAGATAGGGACTTGATGTGGAAGTCTCAGAAAAAGCACAAGCTTTTTGCATTTGAAAGGCACCAGAGCTGCCCGCAGGGTGCGATGCTGACACTCGACTGGGAGGGAAGCCTTAACACACCCGCAGCTCCCGTGTGCAGACTGATAATAGAAGTCTCGCTGATGCAATCAGGCAAGAAGCTGCAAGGATCTGGAGAACATGACCCTGGTGGGGAAGGATCGCTGCAGCTGTCCCAACAAAACGCAAGGTGCTTTTCCTACACCAAGCATAGGGTTCCCGGCCGGTGCTTCTCTGCACGTGTTTAGAACAAATCGTACGAGCAGGACTGTGTTCTTACTCACCATGTCTTTGATTTGGGACAACGTGATCTGAAGGGTGACGTTCAGCACTCTGTCTGTGTCTTCCACTGGTCTTAGAGCCTTTGAGTAGCCTTCAAACAGCTCGTTGAACAGCAGGTGAGCGTACTTTCCTTTGGCTGCTTCTGCATCTGGAGAACAGAGGTGTTCAGCACAGCAGGTTAGTAGGCACTGAGCTGCACCAGAAGCTGTCCTCTTCCTGCAGCCTCGAGTGGCATTTGCTGTGTTGATCATTTCCATGCTGTAGAGCATCGCTTCGCGCAGCAGCCGTCGTGTGCTAACGGCCAACTCTGCTTTGTCACATCCATTGAGAAAGCAGCTCTGCACCCTGCATTCCTGCTTTGTTTGGGAGAGGTTTCGCTCGCACCTCTCTGAGGCACGGAGATTGTTCGGTTAGTCACACGCCTACCCAGCCAAAGCTAGAAACCCAGTGTGAAGTCAGACCTGCCCTCAGGCTAGCGACTTGCAATACCTCCCCACATGCAAAGCTGGGAGACTGATGCTACTCTCGGAATTGCCTTTGAGCTACCAGCTGGGAAGAGCCCGGGCTACTCCCCTGCGCGAGGTGGCCGCTGCACGCCGCGCAAACACGCCCTCCCCTCCCCGCCCCGCGTGTTTGGAGATGCTGCTGCTCTCCAGACTCGCTCGGAAAGGGCAGTTACTCAGCTGAAGCTCTGGGCTCGGTTTTGCTGTTCCGAGCTGTCTCGTGCACCACGTTTGCTCCAGACGGTCTCTGTATCCCCTTTGGATGGTCTCTGGGAGCGAAAGGCGAACCAGCGGCGCTCCCCAGACTTGTGCCAACGCCGGCTGGCACTTTGTAGGAAGCAAGTCTGGAACGCACCGGACGCGGGTGGCTCGCGGCGGCTTCCGGGACTAACGGGAGCTACTGAGAGCGGAGCTTCCCAGCTACGGATACATCCTAACAAATCAAAGCCTCACCGAGAGCATTTAAGCTCTGGCTGTGCACGATCGCTCACTCTGCCTGTGCACCGCTGTGGCAAGTGAAACGAGACACATGAACGACTCGCGGGGCTCGATCACCCGTGCGAGACACGTGAGGACCCCGGCCGCTGTCGGAGTACGATCCATCTCCGTGCAACATTCAGCTATCAAGCAATATTCTCACCTTGAAGCATCACCGCTGTGAACAGCAACCAGGGGGAGATGGAGAAGCGCAACAGGCTATTTCTCTTCATACCAGGACTCTAAAGGAAACTCCTCACTCAAGGGGACGACAATGTTTGTCACCGCCCAGCACTAACGACAAACAGTAATCGAGCTGCACGGCGACATAAACATGCCAGGGCACCGATGGTTTTCTTGGAGGCTCTCAGTCCCCTCAGCAGCTGTCGGAGTCCTGCAGCGATGGTCTTTGTTCTGCCACTGCCCGGGCTCTGACAACCCTCCCTCACTGTAACCGGAGAGCTGCCTGCGCTGAAGCTAGTACAGGACAAGCAGGTGGGCTGGCGATAGGAAAACTACAGCCCCTTGCATTTTTTCCCAATTTCTGAAGAACCCTTTTGCCTTTCCTTGGTGTGCCACGCTGCTCCCAGGTTCCTTGGTGTGCTCCGTGCCCCTGTGCTCGGCAGCAGCTCGCTCAAACCCGTTCTGCAGAACCTGTGGACCCTCTCAGCGAAAGCGGTCTGCCCCTACGTTAAAAGAGAGAACAGCCAAAACCAGAGCCGCCCGCTCCCATGCTGACCAACAGTGTTCTTTTTTCCCTACCAAAACGGTGCCACCCGGCAGAGGTGCAGCTGCACCGGGGCCAGACGTCACAGGCAGCATTTGCAGCAGCCCAGCAGTGTTGTGTGCACCAGACCTTCCACTCGTGTGTGTGAAACTGAGACCCGCGCTCAGAAGAGCCAACCAGGAGCACATCTGAACTCTCTAAGTAAAACGCCGTTTCCCAGCAGAGTACGTCCCGGCTACCAGAGAGAGGGTCCGTAGCAGCGCTGTCACACAACACACAAACTACTGCTGCGTTTCTCTCGTGCAGCCTCCTGGCTCGAAGGAAGTCAAGGGCTCCATACAACTGCGTGCCCGGCGCTCACCCACTAGCTCTCGGGCTCCACGGGGTCTGCAAATCCGCTGCATTAGTGGCCAGGTTCAACAGGTGAGCAGCAAACAATTTCAGCCAAAGCACCTGTAAGGACATCCACCCCTGCCGCCGAGTTGTCAAGGGGAAAAGTGCGGAGGGTGGTTTAGAAGTCAGAAAGGTCAGAGCAGTCCGCAGGCAGCATCTAATACCATGTTGGTTCTACAGGAAGACGGTAACTCAGCGCTGCCAAAACCAGAGCTAAATGCAGCTCAAGAGATAACAAAGACACGGGAAATTTAACACTCGGAATGCCCGCCCGCCGGGCTGCTTCGTGTTTACTCTCAAGAAGTGTGATCTGTAACTCCAGCCAAAATGCCTCTAAAGTAGACGTCTCGCGTGAGGAGCAAATGCCAACAGCAGCTGCTGCTCATCGATTCGAGAGATCCATCTGCAAGCCCACCCTTCCTCAGCCCACGGTAACAGCCGCCCCGAGTCAAACATCCCATCCACCGGTTGAGTGGATCCTACCTTTGTCGTCAGGCAGTTCTCTGTTTGTACAATCATAAGCTCTGCTACGAAGTCGGGGATTCGTCTGGGGTACGGAGCAGCTTAAGGACAATTTAAGAACAGTCACGGCTGTTCGGAAGTCAGACCCAAGCCATTAAAGTCTCCCCAGAACGAGAGTGATTCCCACCAAAACCCCAGAAACGTCGTAAGCCAGCAGATGGCCCTGTTAGCCAGCCGGCCCGTGGTGCCCAGGCTTCTGTCGGCGAGCGGGCGCACGGACTGCGAGCAGCGCAGAACGTCGAGGCTGCGCTCACGTCCAGTGGGACCGAGCGTGCCGAGCTCGCCCTGCACTCGCCCCGCCCGTGCGGCTCCAAACAGAGCCTCCGTTAAACGCAGCGCCAAAGCGTTTTGAAGCTGGCGTCCTGCCTCGGAAGGGACGTCTGACTTCGCACCCACTCTAAGGACTGGCTGAAGTGGACATTAGATGGGGGGGGGAATATCTTCGGTATTAAAAATTCCAATTTCAGATCTTTATCCTAACCAAACTACAAGCAAAGCACGAAAGGGGTTTAAAAGCATTTAAGCTTCTGTTCTTTGGGTTAAACAAATCTCTCTTCTGCCTTAAGTTTATTAAAGGCGTAGGGAGACACTTGGCCAGCCTGTTGAGCAATAACCATGGTCCCGATTTGGGACAGCGACAGCGTTAAAGGGTGACCAGAGGGTCGGGTCACCAGCTCTCAGCCGGCAGACCGTGCGACTTGCTGGCGTCCTTCTCAGTCTGGGCCATACGGCGAAACATCTCTCCCACCCCACTCCAGTGAAGTGCTGCAAAGGCCACAGCGACAAAAGTCAGCAGCACTCCAGTCACTAGACTTTATTCTGGCTGAAAATGCCCCAATCGTCACTTCTGATCCAGGCAAAAAGAGCAGGTTGAACTGAGGACGGCAAGGGTCACATCCTGTGACGTGAGCCGTGTGCTATTGTCATTATTTAGAGCTCTGATTAGGCTAGTTATGCTCGGAGGGAATTGTGTCTAGAGGATTAAAGGAAATATTGTGAGGCAGAGTTTGCCAACCAGAAAAGCTACTGTCCCCTATTTAAGCAGTAGAATATACTACTTCGAACATATCACTGGTTTTAGAAGTTCATCCTCCGCTGTCTGTTGTCAGGCTAAGACTGTAACTTATGTTCCCCTGTTTCATCCTGGGGACACGTTACTGTTAAGCACTGCACGGCTGCAGCAGCAGGTACTGCGCTTCCACCGCCTCCTGGTTTATAGCTGTTACCTGAAGCTCTGTAGAACTTGTAACTCACTGCTCTCAGAGCCAGGACCGCTGTTGCTTTTGGGTCAAGAACAAGGTCAGTGTTAGCAGGCAGAGAGTGTTTTTAAAAAAGTAAACGTTTATTAACTCATCCTACACAACTGCCCGCAGGCTTGTTCTGACCCACGTGCAGCAGACTAGAGGCTCCCCCACCCTCCGTGCAACAGACGGCTGTAAAAGCCGAGTGAACGTCCCAGATGCCTGCGAGCCACGAGCTTCGTTACGTGTGTTGGCACCAAGCTGCCGGCAGGGACTGAACACACACAGTTAAAAGCAGGCTCTACAGAAAGAAGGGGATCACTTCGCTCCCATCTTCCTGTTGGTCTCCATGGGGATCACACAGGGCCATCTTGTCAAGCGAGTGATTTCTTCCCCAGGAAGCCCACAGCGTGCGGCAGTGAGGGCAGCGCCCAGCCAGAAGGAGTGCACACTGTACTGCTCTGGGCGCAGCCCCAGCAGCTTCAGGGCCCCTCCGAGAACGGCCAGGAAATCCCTCTTGGTTACTGCCCTGTTATCTGAGCGGATAAAGAGAGGCCCTTCCAGCCGTGATCGAGCTGCCACATAGCTGTGGAGTGCCAGAACAGGGCACACCCACGGCTCGCCAGACACCCCAAGGCTGATGATGTGCTGCTCCTCACCCACGGCAGAGATGCGCAGGGAAAACACCACTCTCCTCTCCATCAGCTGTACGTCGCTCAGACGCAGCAGCTCATGCTGTAGCACGCGAGGGTGCTTTGCCACGATCTCTCGTGTTCGAAGTCCCCCGAAAAACGCTACGGTAAACAGTGCTCGGAACAGTAAGCGCTCGTAGTAAGTCGTGCACACAGTCTCCAGAACCCCCAAGAGAGAGCGCAACACCTCAATTGTTATAGCCAGGCACTTGTCCCGCAGGATGCCTGCTCGACGTTTCAACCCTATCACCATGGAACGGGTTATCGGGTCTTCCAGAGGATCGGGGTTACCAGTCAGTCGTGATACATAAGACAGTGCCGCCACACACATCAGTATCTTTGGGCACGGCCCATGGGATTCCGCAGCCAAAAACCCTCTAAGTTGCTCTTCCGGAATGGGCCAGGCTGCCAGCATGCCCGCTCTTTCCCTAAAGTCAAGGAATTTCTTCAGTCCTTCGAGGTAGGCTTGCCAAAGCCTGCTGTCCCCTGAGCACTCCAACAACGACAGCATCTTCCGAGGCTGAGGTCCCAGGGAATGCTCTGGGGAGCAGCCAGACTCCGTCCCTACGAGAGAGGACGCACAGAGCAGATGCTGACTACAGGCACGAACCGTCACCTCGGGAGCACTGAAGACAGCGCTCCCCCCCGTGCAGCGCAGCCCCCCGTAACGGCCCTGCTGACTCCTCTGGGCTAGGACAGTTCACACGCAGCCTGGATTAGGCTCTGGGCTCTCTGACCTAACTGGAGATGTCCCAGCTCACCGCAGGGTTGTCGGGCTTGTCACCCAAACCATTCTATGGCCACAGCAGGCCCGTTTCAGACACCAGATCTGGTACGTGCGGGATTTCGCGGAACAGCAGCAGAAAACAAAAGCGATGTCCTGCTCGAGCCTTGCTGGCACCACCGACCGCACCTTCCCTAGCCCAGGATAGGGGGCCACCCCTCAGAACCTCCAGCACCCCACGTCTCAACCCAAGCCGACGAGAAGCTGCTCGACGGGAACCATCCCGCGCCCGCTGCCCGCCGGAGCGCAGCCCGCACTTACCGGCCGCGCCGCGCTCTCCGCGCTGACGGGACCCGCAGGGCTGCTCCGCCGCCCCGACGTGCAGCCAGCCCAGGCCCGGCTCCTGCGCCAGGAGCGCCAGCATCTCCCAGAAGGGCCCCGCCGGGGCGTTCGCTCTGCGGGACAGGGCGCCGCGCTCCGCCATCCCTCCGCGGTTCGAAGGCTGTGCGAGCAGCCCTGCACCGGCCCTTTTAAACCCGCTGAGCCGTAGGGGAGCGGGGCAGCTGCCGGGCACCTTCCAGCACGGGTGTGAATGGCCGATAGCGAGGAGGGTCCGCAGGGCGGGCAGGGGCGGATCGCGAGTGCGATAAGGGGAGAAGGGGCGAGAACGACCGGTGTTAGCAGCCCATTGATCTCCGCCGAGCGGTTTGCAGAAGCGCTCGGGGCAGCCGCCTCCATCCCTAGCTCCTTATCAGCCACCCTTAGGTGCAATTACAGATCATCAACGCCCCTCACTGTGTTGCGCGGCTTAACGAGGTCGCCGCTGTCCACAGCCTGCCTGACCCCTGAGCCTGGGAACATTGTGGACCCCGTTCCTGTTCCCGCAGGGGGACTAGACTGTACGGTCTCCATTCAGAGGTCACTCCCAACGCCTGCCATGCTGAGATTCAGGCTTCTGTAGTGAGACCTGCTCTTGTCTAGTATCAGTGACACAGACAGGAGGTTGAGTGCACCCTCAGCAGGCTTGCAGACACTACCCAGGTGCGTTTGAGGGACAGGATTGCCATTGAGAGAGATGTGAACATGCTGGAGATGCAGCTCTGTGTGAACCTCATGATGTCCAGCAAGGCCAGGTACAAGGTCCTGCACAGGTCTAAGGCCAATCCCCAGTATCAAGGGATCCCCAGACTTAAGGGATGGAGAACAAACCTGCAGAGAGGGACTTCAGGGTACTGGTGGGTGAAAGGCCAGACATGAGCCGTCAGTGTGCCAGCTGTGTTCTGCAATGCACAAAAGGGCCACACAGACAGCTGGCTGAGGGGGGTGGTTTTCTCCCCTTGCTCCATTCTGATGACACCTTATCTGAAGTACTGCATCCAGCTCTGGAGTCCTCAGCACAAGAGGATCTGTTCAAGAGGGTGAAGAGAAGGGGTTATTGTACCCTTGTATTTCATAGAATCATAGAATCATTAGGGATTGGAAGGGACCCCAAAAGGTCATCCAGTCCCATCCCCCTGCCACAGCAGAATCATTTCACTGGAGAAGTTATACAATCAGAATCACTCTGGGTTGGAAGAGACCACCTGAGCATCCAGTTCCAACTCCCCCACCATGGGCAGGGACACCGCACCCTAGACCAGGCTGGCCAGAGCCCCATCCAGCCTGGCCTTAAAGACCTCCAGGGATGGGGCCCCAACCACCTCCCTGGGCAGCCCATTCTAGGCTCTCACCACTCTGTATTTGGCACTGGTGAAACCACATCTTGGGTGTTGTGTCCAGTTTTGAGCACCTCAATACAAGAGAGATGTGGAGGTGCTGGAGCAGGTGCAGAGGAGGGCAACTAATCTGGTGAAGGGCCTGGAGAATAAATCTGATGAGGAAAGACTGCAAGAGCCGGAGCTCTTTAGTTTGAGGAAGAGGAGGCTGAGAGGAGACCTCATCGCTCATTACAACTACCTGAAAAGATGATGTGGAGAGGTTGGTGCTGGTCTTTTCTCACAAGCAATCAGCAACAGAACAAGGGGGAAGGAGTTCAAGTTACAATAGGAGAGGGTTAGACTTGATATTAGGAGGTATTTTTTCCCAGGAAGGGTGGTCAGGCACTGGACTGGGCGGCCCAGGGACGTGGTTGAGTCGTCATCCCTGGATATGTTTAAAGACCGTTTGGATGAGGTGTTGAGGGATCTGGTTTAGGGGTAATCTTGTAAGGTAGGGTGGATGGTTGGACTCGATCATCCCAGGGGACTTTTCCAACGAGAGTGACTCTGTGAGGGACTACAGAAACGATCGGAGGGATGAAACACCTTTGCTCTGGATGAGAACGGGCCGAGAGCTGAGTTCAGCCTCACGAAGGGAAGCCTTTACTCCAGCCCTTGTCTGTAAGAAAGATGGGAACAAACTCTTTGGCAGCACCTGTTGCAACAGGACAAGGGGTGATGGTTTTAAACTAAAAGAGGGTAGATTTAGGCTGGACACAATTAAGAGAGTTTGTACAGTGTGGGTGGTAAAACCCTGGGACAAGTCAGCAGAGAGGCAGTAGAAGCTGCATGCCCGGGAAACCCGGGTCCGAGCAGCCTGATCTCTCGAAGCTGTCCCTGCTCGCTGCAGCGAGGTTGTGCTAGACAACCCTGAAAGGCCCACGCCAGTCCAGCCCGGTCTGTGACCCCTTGGTGGCCATCCCTGACAAAGCAAAGCGACCGGCCGCCGCAGCTGACGACCCGAGCTCCTGGGTTGGGGCTCTCGGGGCCCCCCCGCCTCCTCCTGCTCCACCCGCCCGGCCCGCTGCCTCCCCTTCAGCAGAGCTCTGCAGGGTCCCCGGCAACCGCCCCCCGGGAGCGTCCTCAGCTTCCGACCCGGCTAACCCTGACCCTGACCCTCGCCGTCCTGCACCGCGTCCGCTGCCGCGGGCCCCCTGGCAGGAAGGAGCCTGCCGTGCGGGGCGGAGGCTGGGCCGGGCAGAGCCCTGCGGGCGCAGCGCAGGGAAGGTGAAAACGACCCCGAGCCCCGGCTGCGCGGGCGGAGGGCCCGGCGCGGAGAGACCCCCCCCAGCCCTCGGGCAGCAACTCCGCGAGGGTAGGGGGCTCGCAGGGCCTCGCTCCGCCATTGGGCAGAGGTGCGCACTGGGCGCTTCGATTGGTCGCAGCCGAGGGGCCGGGCGGCGCGCTGATTGGTCGGAGACGAGGCCCGCGATATAAAAGCGCGTCGCGGGCCCGCTGTCGGGGCCGCTTGTCAGACAGAGATGGAGAGCGGGGGGATCGAGGCACCCGAGTCACCCTTCTGGGCGATGGTGGAGCTGCTGAGGCGAGAACCCGGCCTGGGCTGGCTGCCGCGCGGTCTGGGGGGTCCTGCCGGGCCGCGGGGTCTCCGTGGGGAAGAGGCTGGTGAGTGGGGACTCTGGGCAGGGTCTTGCGAGGGGTCTCACCCCGGCACGGGAGGGCTCGTCGAACCTGTGTGCACTGGTGGCTTTAAGGCTTCTTTGTGGTGGGTTTGTCGTCCCCAACAACTCGTGCCCGTGGATGGAGGGGCTGGGGCAACCTCGCGTGGGTGCGCTGGGTCCATCACCAGGCGTGAGGCACTTCGTTAAAGGGAGAAATCGCTGGGCTCTATGGGTTTGGGAAACATAACCCTCTTCCCAGGCTCTGCCTGCTGGAAGCAGTGTGGGTGGGTAAGAGCACAGGGGACAGGCAGCAGTTTCCAGAGAAGCTCAAAGGATGCTGAAGCTTGTTGAGAGGGCAAGAACTTCTGCTTGTCACCATGACTGTGAGACCACCTTGTCTGCTGTTGCTGATGTGGATTTCTTTCAACAGGTGAAGCCAACCAGGCTCCCAGAAAGCTTCTCTTGGGCCCTCGCCCCCTGAAGGCTCTGATGTTACTGGAGGACTCGCGAGACAGTCAGGAATGGCAGGTCTACTATGAGGGCCTGAAGACTTTCCTTGCCTTCAGAGGAGGCATGTCTTCATCTGCAGTGGATCCAGTTCCAGTGGATCAAGTGAGAAAGTTCTTGGTCAACATGGAATCCCTAGACCTGCCTCCTGCAAAAATTGTAATGTATATGGAGGGACTGTCTTTTATCTCCAGAGTTGTAGGTAATCCAGATCCTCTTCAAGATCCTGATATCTGCGGCAGGGTATCAAGGCTGAGAAGTAGGACTGGCCCTTCAGATGATAAATGCTCTCCTGTAACGATCGAAGTGCTAAGATTGCTGCTGGGGACTCTGGAGTCTGTGTGCAGCTGTCCTTACGAGTGTCTGCTGTTCCGTGCCATGTTTACCGCAGCCTTTTTTGGTGCGCTCCGCGTAGAAGAGATGGTGGTCACTTGCAGCAACAGAGCACAGCCAAAGCTCCTACAGAGGCGTGACCTCCAGCTCACTGCAGGGACTGCAAACCTTTGCCTGCACACGCCTCACAGGGGCCGGGAGAGGCATTTGATCCGGCTGAGACTAACTCCAGAGACGTGGGTTTGTCCTGTTGAAGCTCTCCGAGTGTACGTGGCGGCACGGCCCGAGGGAGAGGGCCCTCTGTTTGTGCACTGGAATAGCAGGGCCGTGACGAAGAGGCAGTTCCTGAGGGTCTTCCGCCGTGCGCTCAGGATTGCCGGCCTCCCTCCGAAGCAGTTCGGTGTGCACTCCTTCTGGCTGGGCACTGCTGCAGCAGCGCCGTCCCGGGGCTGTTCCGATGAGGCTGCTAAAAGAACAGCGCGGCTGTGAGCGGAGCGCCGGAGAGGGCGTACCTCCACCGAGCCCTCGGGCTCCCGCACTGAGGGGTGCCTTGAGCAACGCCGAAGCGTTGCCCTTCATACTGCATAAAGGTTCACTGCCCTGTAAAGTTACAGGGAAGGGGACCGTTCCCATGTGGTTTTGGGCTCCCCTGGTTTTAAAGCTGTTGGTCAGTGCGCACGCTGTTCCTTCTGTTTGTTCCGACTGCGTTTGAACCTTGTGCAATCTCGCATTAAACTGCGTTTCCCTTGAAGAATTCCTCTAGTCTGTTGTAAAACCCTGGTCCCAGTTAGTTATCACGGTGGTGTCAGGTTGACTCTGTGGAAGTGGGGATCCTTTACACTATGCGATGTAAATGAAGCAAAGCTGGCTGATGGTCAGTGGTTGGAAGCTGTGAGTATGAAGAGACTTCAGCTGCCACCAGCAGGGAAGCTGACCCTGTTGGTCAATTTGCGGTTCCATACCAGTTGTGTCCAGCCTCAGCTCACAGCGAGGTGCCATAGAGCCTCCTTCTCTGAAGACGTTTAAAATCCACCTGGCCCTGTTCTTGTGCGACTTGGTCTAGGGGATCCTGCTGTGGCAGGGGGACTAGATGATCTTTTGCGGTCCCTTCCAATCCCATCCCTAATGTTCTGTGGCTCTATGAAGCCGGCGCCCCGAGCCCTCAGCCCAATCGCTTTTGCGGGACTCGCTAACTGCAGGCATCTGAAGGGAACCGGGGGTGAAACCGAGGGGTGGTGCGACGCTCCTGCAGCCCCGCAGGTACCTGCTGTTTTCATGGGCGGGAGGGAACCGGTGGGCTCGAGGTCGAGAAAACCGAGCAAACCCGAACTGCTCCAGCCTGAAACTTAATCTTGAGCCGACAAGGGAAAAAGCCGCCCCGTCTCCGCTTATCTCGGCACGAAAAAGGCGTCAAACGAGCTGCTAACGACCCCGGTCTCCACCTACCGCGAGCATCTAGGGCCGGCGAGGAGGGCTGCAAACGGCAGAGCGGAGGGGCAGAGGGCGAGCTCGGCCACCGCCTCGCCGTGAGTGCCCTTCCCTCCGGGCGTGCGCGGTGAAGACGAGGGGGAACCGCGGCTTCTCCCGGGCGTGAGGGGCCGCTCAGGCTGCCGGCTCCAGGAGGGAGGGCGCAGCCGCGGGCAGGAACACGAGCGCGCCCCTCGGGACCGTGAGGACGGAAGGTCTCTGCGGAGCCGTGAGCTGGCTGCCAGCTGTGCACAGACCCGTAACGAAGGGGCACCCCACCGGGCTCGGACAGCAGGCTCCGCGCCCACCCGCACGCCCGCCAGAGCATCCGTGTGCATGCGTGTCCGTCTGAGCGCCCACGCGTGATCCGCACGCCCGTGCCCAGCGGCGCGGCTAGGAGGGGCAAGAGCCGTCAGACCCAGCTGGGCTTGTACAATGCAGGGCTGGCTTTCTCGGGCCAAAGGTGTCGTCCCCACCAGGGTCTCCAGTGCTGCAAGTTCACACCTGTACATTAAGAGACTGCGTGTGGAAGATGTGCGGGGTGCCAGCAGCTTGCCAGAGGCTGCCGGTGCAAGCAAACTCTGAGAGAGGTAGGGCGACTCTTGCCCAGACATTGGCAGTTAATTGCCAGCCTCTGTTTTGGTGAGGGAGAGGTGTTTGTAACTGGGGCACAAGCAGTGAACTGTGTGCAGTGAGCAGCTGCCCAAAGCAGGAGGCCGAGAAGTTTGACCGCTTGTCCCATCAGGCCTTACAAGCTGCCACCCCTTTTATGGGCTTCCCTGCTCCTGTCACAGCCTGGGACCTACTCTGGGCTCTTGTGCAGACCGTGGCACAACAAATTGTTCAGAGGGGGTAAACGCAGCCTACTGCTCCAACCCAGCGAACACGGCTTCCTCCCCTGGCTCACGGGTCACATCCCAGGCCGGCGCCACCACAGGGCCACGTGCTGTCACCCAGCCCGGGGGATAGGAGCTCTGAGGCAGGTGCCCTGCAGCACAGGGTACAAATCAGACCATCGTGGTGTTACAAGCGTTTTCCAAATTCTTTGTGTCCAGTGGGTGACCCAGACCTCCCAGCGCACTCCCAGCACACAGCCTGCTGCGGCAAGCAACCTTTCACAGGAGCTGCTGTTCTGCATCTGGTGAAATGACACCATGAGCTGCCTCGAATCTAACCCAGTGCACCAAACATCGGCTATCGTCATAGGGCTGCTTCTGTGGGTCTTTTCTTCGTGCAGCCCACGAGAACCCAGCCCTTTCAGCAGGTGTTTCCGGAGCTGAGAGCAAAGAGGCCCCTGTGGTTAAGCCGCTCACTTGACTCCAGCCCACTCGAAAAGGGGTGCCAAGCATAAGCAGTGCTACCCCCTTATCTGAGCCCCTGCAAAACAGCTCCAGAACCAGGAGAGTATTTTAACACCCAGCACTAATCTCAGCATCTAACATTACCCAAAGACGGCTGCTAAAAACATTTTAAAACCCCAAACTCAAGGCAGCAGAAAATACCTCTTTGGTTTTCTGCAGCCCTGACTGCAAAGGCTGAATTAGGAGAGCGGCCTGTGTTTAATAAAGACGTTCTCCATTCAGTGGCTCTTTAGAGTTTAACCCTCAGTCAGTCCCTGGTCTTTTAATACAAGAAGTCTGCATGTCCAAAGAAGTTTCCCGGCTCCTCCGGGCCCTCTGTGCACACCCCCATCACTGGGTGCGCTCATCTCCACCTGAATGGGAGCGCAGCTGCCGCCCCCTCTCCATCAGGGACAAGACAATGAGGAAACATAAAGACCTCTGAAGGCGCTGGAAGGAAAACGAAGCTGCAAAGTTAAACTGGGAAGGCCAGTGGTGTGGTAACGGTTCTGCAGACAGAGGGTAACTAAAGGCGGTGTGCGAGCGGAGGAAGCGGACCTCTGGCTCCCCGGGCCAAAGGCTTGGGGGCATGCCGACCTCTGTGTGTCCAGCCACACAAGGACCACTGAGGCCAGGCCAGCTTTCGAATTCATCCCCCAGGTTTCCCCACCTTGTTGCGCAGACACAAACAATAATCTTCGTTCTCGTTCTTTTTGCGGCTGCATCAGCCCTTAAGAGGGAGTTTGAGAGTCTGCTGGGGTGTTTGCACCCGAGATGGAGACCTAACGTGGAACACTACGGCTCCAGTGGGGTTTCCCCGAAGTGCCTTCCCTGCGCCGCCTTTGGGGCAGCCTGAGACAGCCGAGACTGCAGGGAAGGCTGCAGGCACAGTGTTTGTGGCCGTAAAGTTTCTCAGCACCTGATTTTGCTGTTGCGTAAATATAGAAGCAGCTGTTTCGACACAGACCTTCCTCACAGCTCTTTCCCACCCACCATCCAGAAACAGGGTGCTCCTCTGCCTGAGAGCAGGAGCACGTGAAGAAGTGAAGTGACGGTGCAAACTCACAGCAAGTCACTCGTTTTATGGGGCATGGAAGCTCCCTCCGGGCTGAACGCGAGGCACAAGGGCATACTTCATCAGAACGGTTAGACTGAGTACACCTCTGCCTTGCCAGGAAGTATTATGGCTAAAAGCCCGAGAACATACAAGTTTCACTGTTCATCCGGGCTCTGCACAAACTCTGGGTGTCCCTCTGCAATTCGTTGTGGCTGCAAGGCCGGCAGCGCCCGTTTTGTGAGCGGGGACGGCTGAAGAGGGAAGGCTCTACCCATCTCACTAGCATGGGCTGTGTGCGCACGTTGACAAGCCTCAAGCCACACTGAGGTCCACCCGTGTCTCAGCAAGTCCTCAGCCAGGCTGCCCAAGAGGGAGCCCCTCAAGCAGCTGCCACGAGATTAAACACTCGGATCTACGCGGTAGAACAAACCTGTTCCGATGTTAACGCAGAGGCCGAAGCCAAACATGCGCGAACGTGCGGGGCTGTAAGTGCCGCTCGTACCTCACTCCGCCGAGTTTTATCTGCTAACAGCCAGCAGAGAGGGTGGCACCTCTGTCGCAGGGAGTCACCCCGATAGTGCCTGCGGCCCCCCGGCAGGGGAAGAAGCACCTTTAACGAGCAAGTAGCCCCAGGAAGACGAGTGGCAGCTGTGAGAAGTCGTCTTCGTCCTTCTCGGCGGTGTCACGGGATAAGCCAGACACGAGCAGAAATCCGCGCTGTTCTGTCCCCCCTCCGCCGCTTCAGCCGCAGCATCTCCGCCTGTGCAGCACCTCGCTGAAGGCACCGAGTAGCGACAGAAACAGGGGGATCGCTTTCCTCACCCCAACTCCTGGTGGTGCTTGGAGCCCCGAGTGGAAAGTTCCACGCTGTCGTGTGCGTGAACAGTCTCGAGAAGCCTCGACCTCTGCGGTCAGAAGCAGCCACAAACCGGGAGAAGCAGCCCCGCTCCCACTTGCTGCAAGCGCGAAGGAGGGACCCGCAGGATAAAGCTCCGCCGGGCTCTCACAAGCGGGGACGAGGCTGTGCTGGCAGGGTCTGTCTTTAGCAGCCCCAGAGAAGACAAAGGTGGGGTGCGGGGGCAGTTAGCTGCTACTCAACAGGTAACGACCCAATTCCAGACGCTATTGTGAGAGGGTACCTAAACCTCCGTGGGGAATTCATCCCTCGGGTGATCACCAGATGCCACTACAGACCATCTGATAGGCCCTAAGAGGACTTTGTGGGTGCCTTGGAGTTTGCTCGATGCCTGTGCCAATAGTATCATGAGTCCCAGAAGATGGGGTGCCTGTGCACGGGTTGTCTGGGAACCCCAACCGAACGTGTGTCTGCACGGAAACCGTGCGAAAGGTGGCCCTGAGCTGCCCTTTGTCCCATCACTAGATGAGACTGAACAGAGCCTGGCTCCATCCTCCTGACACCCACCCCTCACATATTCATGGACATTAATGAGGTCACCCCTCAGGCTCCTCTTCTCCAAGCTAAGGAGCCCCAGCTCCCTCAGCCTGTCCCCATAAGGGAGATGCTCCACTTCCTTCATCATCCTCGCTGCTCTGCGCTGGGCTTTCTCCAGCAGCTCCACATCCCTCTTGAACTGAGGGGCCCAGAGCTGGACACAAGACTCCAGCTGTGGTCTCACCAGTGCAGAGTAGAGGGGGAGGAGAACCTCTCTCGATCTGCTAACCAGCCCCCTTCTGATCCACCCCCAGGCTGCAGTTTGCCCTCTTGGCTGCACGAGGGCGACACTGCCGGCTCCCGGCCACCCCGCTGGCCACTAGCACCCCCCGGTCCCTCTCTCCTGCGCTGCTCTCCAGCAGGTCCCAGCGGCTCGGGCACGTCCAAGCATCGCTGGGCTGGCCCGCAGGACTTCTGTTGCGTGGGTAGGGCAGCCTGCTTCTGCGGCCACAGGAAGAACTTCCAGAGCTCGACAGCAAACGGTCAGGGTTTTACGAGAACATAAACAAGAGGCTTTTAATGAGAAGGCGTCCTGCTCCTTAAGCGGGAAGAGCTCCACGTGGACAGACACGTCAGGAAGAGGGGACTGAGCCAGGCAGAAGTTTGTCGTTAAATATAAGCAGACAAACCAGCAACCGAGGGCCACCAACAGAAACACCCAAACCAGCCCAGCTGTTACCTGCCCGTGCCCAGACTGGGCTGCCCCGGAGCAGGCTGGCAAGGTCCAGACGTGGGCTGGGGACACAGGGTGCACCTCCCATCTCTCAAGATAGTGCCCGTGTGTGTTGCAGAGGAGCAGGAGAGACGGAACACATCCACCCCACCATAGTCCCGCCAGGAGTCCTCCCTCAGTTCATCTCCCAGTCTCTGCGCTGCTGAGGACAGAAAGCAATGAGCTCGGGCAAAACCGCCGCTGGCAGCCCTCAGAAGATCTTGCACTCGTTAAGGGAGAAGAGCTTCCTCCTGTTCTGCTGCTTGGCCTGGCTGACAGCTGTGCGCACGGCATACTCAAACACCTGCTGCACCCCGCGGTTGCTGAGGGCTGAGCACTCCAAGTAGCCCTTGGCTCGCACGTCCTGGGCAAGCCGCTTCCCGTCTACCGAGCTGATGCATGGGGAGTGGTAGGGACCCACGTCACGCCGGTCAGTCTGAGTGGCTACCACCAGAATGGGGACACGGGGCAGATGACTGCGGATCTCACCGATCCACTTGTTCCTCAGGTTCAGAAAGGAGCTGTGGTTGGCCACCGAGTAGCACATCAGCACCACATCTGCCTGCTGGTACGAGAGGGGGCGGATGCCTTTGAAGGCATCGCTGCCAGATGTGTCCCAGAGCCCCAGACTGATGGGCACACCGTCCATGAAGACGTCCACTCCTGTGTTCTCATACACGGTGGGTCTGTAGTCGTCTGGGAAAGTCTCGGAGGTGAAGCGCACCAAGAGAGATGTTTTCCCCACTGCGGAGTCTCCCACGAGGACACACTTGACTGAATCCAGCATTTTATTATGTCCAAGGCCAGGAGTCTGGTCTCTGCACTGCAAGAGAGGGGTGGAGGGAGGATGCGGCCTCGGAGGCTTTTCTAGACAACATTCATTTGGTGCGGGACCATCCCCCCTCTTTATTTCCCAAGACTTGCCTGTGCCACTGAAGTCTAAACTCCCCACTTCTCCCACATGGCTCTGCAGAGCTGCTGGCTTTGCTTCTCCTCCAGGTCGAGTGACGTTTCTGGAAGAGTGACCCACAGAGAGCAGTGATTCAGAGCAAAAGTACAGAGAATCACAGAACATTAGGAGTTGGAAGGGACCTCAAAAGACCATCCAGTCCCATCCCCCTGCCACAGCAGGATCCCCTAGATCCAGTTGCACAGGAACACGTCCAGGAGGGTTTGAAACATCTCCAGAGAAGGAGACTCCACAACCAACCCCGGGCAGCCCCTGCCAGGGCTCTGCCATCCTCACTGCCAAGAAGGTCCTTCTCATATTGATGTGGAACCTCCTCTGGTCCAGCTCACACCCATTGCCCCTCCTCCTATCACTAGATGACATTGAGCAGAGCCTGGCTCCATCCTCCTCACACCCACCCTTGAAATATTTGAAGTTCAAAAAGGTTCCCAAAAGCCACTTCCAACAAGCCAAGAGCCCAAGGCAAAGACAGCCCCCCCCACCACTACCAGCACCGCCTGCCCCTCGGGACACCTAGACGGCTAGTGAAGCCCTTCCAGCTCGGGAGGTGCTTGTTAAGACTCAGCGGGGCCAGGCAGCTGCTGAACCAGAGCCCACGACAGACACGCTGGCAGACAAAGCACCCCGGAGCTCACGTCGACCCCAAGAACCGACATCTCAAATCCCTCGGACAGAACCTCCGCCCCAGCCCTCCTGGGAGCAGCCAGGGCGGAACAGAGCAGCTCTGTGGCAGCCTCCGTGGGCTTCACAGACGAGGCAGGAAGCGTCGCTAGAGGAGCGGCAGGTGGCCCCGTGGCTCTGCCTCGCCCTGTGGCTCGCTGCTGTGCACAGACCCGCCACCACAGAGCTCTGCGGGTCTCTCCGTCTGCTCACGGCCGCTACCGCGGGACGTGCCGGCCGGCAGAGCCCGTCAGCCCTCCCTCGGCTCTCACGCAGGGCCCTGCCCGCGGTGAAGCGGTGCCGGCCCGTGGAAGGGAAGAGAGTCCGGAAGACGCCGCCGGGGGAGGGATGAGCCGCTGGCTAACGGGCCCTCGCCACGCTGCGGGCTTGACCGGCGTGAACCAGCTCCGCGACCCTACTGCTGAAACGGGAGAGTCTGTGCTTGGTCCAGAGCAGCGACTCGCACCGAAGCGCTCGGCAAACAAACCGGCCGCAAACGAACCGCGGAGAACTCACCGAGAGCAGGAAGCTGCGAGCGGCTGCCGGGGACCAGCGCTGCGGCCGTCGGCGGTTCGAGACGAGAAGGGCGACACCAAGAGCAGCGGTGCCGGGGCTGCTGCGCAGAGGGGCTGCTTCTGGAGCGGACCGCAAAGGTTGTTCGCTGGCGACTGAAAACCCCAGAGCCTCAGGAGGTGGCCAGAGACCGCCGCACGTGGAGGCCAAAACAGTCCTGGCGACTGGGTCCGGCTCACGCGGAGGTGGCGGCGGCCCCAGCGGGAGGGTGGCGAGGAGCAGCCGAGTGGCTCCGGGTCGGGCAGCTTCCTGGCCAGCGCTGCCGCGTGGGTTCTGCGCGGGGCTGGTGCCTGAGCGTGCGCGACTCTCTTCCTTCGGTGGCCACGGCAGCAGATGCGGAAGCCCCGGCGAGGGGGAGGGCGGCAGGAAGCTCTCTGTGCGCACACTGCTGCTCCCGCAGCCGCCCCCACCCCGCTGGGGCAGCCGCAGGCAGGGTACCCCCGGAGCGCGGAGACCGCACAGGGTGGGGAATGACCTGCAGGAGAGACGGACCTGGGGGTCCTGGGGGCCAGCAGGATGGCCCGGAGGCGGCAGTGTCGCCCTCTTGTGGCCAAGAGAGCCAACGGCATCCTGGAGTGGAGCGGGAGGGCAGTGTCACGGGAGGAGCCCTGGCAGGCAGCGCTCGACAGCTGCAGCGCTGGCGGAACCGTAACGGGGCAGGGGAGGCTCTGGCGGCCGGGCGAGAGCAGCCCCAGGGACCAGCGCACGGTGGGGACGGACCTGCTGGGGAGCAGCGCAGGAGACGGGACCGGGGGGCGCTGCGGGCCGGCGGGATCGCCGGGAGCCGGCAGTGTCGCCCTCCTGTGGCCAAACAGCAAACAGCACCCTGGGGTGGGGCAGAACGGGGGTGGCAGCAGGTCGAGAGAGGTTCTTCTGCCGCCCTGCTCTGCCCTGCTGAGACCACAGCTGGAATCTGGTGTCCAGTGCTGGGCCCCTCAGTCCCAGAAGGACCCAGAGCTTCTGGAGAGAGCCCAGCGCAGAGCCACAGGGGTGATGGAGGGAGGGGAGCATCTCCCTGCTGAGGAAAGGCTGAGGGA
>JAOXOE010026928.1:0-19991 GCA_028565055.1 Phoeniculus purpureus
CCTACAAAAAGGCTGGGGAGGGACTATTTAGGATATCAGGTAGTGACAGGACTAGGGGGAATGGAGCAAAGCTGGAGATGGGTAGATTTAGATTGGATATGAGGAGGAAGTTCTTGAGCTTGAGAGTTGTGAGAGCCTGGAATGGGTTGCTGAAGGAGGTGGTTGAGGCCCCGTCCCTGTAGGTGTTTAAGGCCGGACTGGATGAGGCTCTGGCCATCCTGATCTAAGGTGGAGTGTCCCTGCCCATGGCAGAGGGGTTGGAACTGGATGATTCTGTGATCTCTTCCAGCCCTGACTGATTCTATAGTGACTTATGGTGGGGAAGGTACTTTCATCTTAAAGCCTGTGTTGTAGATGCTTAGAACTTCTAGAAAACAATATGGATGCGTTCCTGTGTGACTTGGTCTGGATGATCCTGCTGTGGCAGGGGGATTGGACTGGACGATCTTTCGAAGTCCCTTCCAATCCCTAATAATTCTATCATTCTATATCCAGGTGGGTTTTAAATGTCTCCAGTGAAGGAGACTCCACAGCGCCCCTGGGCAGCCCGTTCCTGTACTCTGTCACGCTCACTGGGAAGAAGTTCCTTCTCATATTTATGTGGAACCTCCTGTGTTCCAGCTTACACCCATTGGCCCTGTCCTATCACTAGACGACATTGAGAAGAGCCAGGCTCCATCCTCCTGACACCCACCCTTCACATATTTATATACGTTAATAAGGTCACCTTTTCTCTAAGCTAAAGAGACCCAGCTCCCTCAGCCTTTCCTCATAAGGGAGATGCTCCACTCCCTTCATATTGGTGGGAGAGTATGGGAAGCCTGGTACTTAATCTGTTATAGTGTGTGAAATGTATACACTGATTGTATGTTCATCAGGTTAACTGAAGAACATTTTCCTTTTTTTAGGAGTAGGCTAATGGACTTTAGCCAGCATCATTCTCGTCCAGATCCACTTTTGCAAGTGGAAAAAGGTTATCTTCCCAAGCTTTTTTGTCTTACTTTTACTATATGAAGTCATTTTATTGGCAAAGACTTCCTGGAACTATTTCTTAATTGATCTCTGTCAAAATAAGCCAAGTTCACTAGGACAGGTTCAAGACAGATAATACAGAACTTGCATTAGGCTGTAGGAGGATGTCCTATTCCCAGAAGTTCAAACAAACCTAATAAAATAGACACACTGAAGGTTGTTCTTTGCTAGCTCCTTAAACCAGGGAAGTATAGACAACAACAGGACATTTAGCAAGGCCTGTTGTGACAGGACAAGAGCTAATGCTTTTAAACTAAAAGAAGGGAGATTTAGATTAGATATAAGGAATAAGTTTTTTTACAATTAGGGTGATTAAAGGAACAGGTTGTGCAGAGAGATGGTGGAGGTCTCATCCCTTGGACATTCAAGGTTGGGCTGGATGCTCTGAGCAACCTGATGTAGCTGAAGATGTCACTGCTCATTGCAGAGAGGTGGGACTAGTTGACCTTTAAAGGTGCATTTCATGATTTTTTTGATTCTATAACAGCCCAAACCTGTAACAGCAACTGAAATGAAGAAGAAAGAGAAGAAAGTGTATTTCTAGAATGAAATTTCTAGACACTAGAATGAAAAATAGTGTCTCCATAAGATCAGTTGAATTTGTTAAAATAAAGGAAGTTCAGCATTTAAGCTATATTTTCTTAAGTGTGGTATGAAAGTTTAAGAAAGCTAGTCTTCTTTCTCATATGCCTCACTATTATTCCATCACATAGGTAGTTCGTACCACCAGGGTAAGATTCCTTCAGACATGAACCTTCACAATGTTCTTTGATAGGTCAGCAATTACCTGTCTTAGTGTATCTACTTGTATAAAATTCACATTGAATTCATGGATTTATGGTATTAATCCCATGTTTGTTACAGAGGGAAGCAGCAACATTTATTTCAAGGTATTATGACATATTATTTTGAAACATTTAGATTAAATTCAGAAAGCTTTAAATTAGATTCTGAAACAGATTATCTTAAACATTTAGATTACATTTATATCTATAAAAAATGTAGATTAGACCTGAGACATTTAGATTATATATTCAGATTAGATTTTAGAAAGAGAGTCTGTGCTGTGAGGGTGATGAGGCACTGGAACAGGTTGCCCAGCAGTGTTGCAGATTTCTTCTCCCAGGAAGTGTTCAAGGCCAGGTTGGATGGGACTGTGGAAAACTTAGTCTAGTGAGAAAGATCCCTGGCCATGGTAGGAGGGTTTGAATTTGATGATCTCCAAACTAAATCATTCTATAGTTCTATGAACCTATGAATTTTGTAAAATTCACTGAAGAGGAGCTGAAAGGCATTTTAGGTAAGAAATCAGTACGGTCATTTTTCTCTGATGCTCCTGCAAGCAGAATAAATGCAAAGACAGACTGATAGAAAGAAATAGAGAAGTTGCTGCCTTAACCTGTCCCTAGTTATCTGCTGCTCCACACCATGTCAGATGCCAATACCCTCTCACATCTGCCAAATGACCCAACTGTGTAATGCTCCCCAACCCATGTCCATCAAAATCAACTTGGCTACTTCAGACAGCTTAAATAAGATTGTAACTTGTCTCATATTGCCTGATAAAGATTATTTAATAATTCATACAGGTAGCTCAACTGCTCTGTTTGAAACTCTGACAATCCTCAGTAAAGGAAAACAATCTGTTCCGTCAGTATTGGTGAAACAAAACCAAGTTGTATCTCCACTGTACAGCACTGTAATCATGCAGTAAAATCATCATATAGCAAAATCTGGTATGATTATCGTCTCACCAAAGTAAACTGTAGCAGTTACTCTATCACTCTATTTGTTCTCCACAGCACAGAAGGAGAAAAGGTTTACTGCTAGGAAAATGAGAACCATGGGTTGAAATTAAATCCGTTTCTTACAAAACGGCAGGAGCAGTCAGGAGCCTGAGCCAAAAGAGGAGCCTGAGGAGGAGTCTCCCTCCACCTCCTTACCAAACTTGGCCTTTTATGATGAATACTCTGGGATATTCTCATGAGTCAGCCTGAGTCAGCTGCCCTGGCTGACTTGAAACTGCTACTGGCCTGCAGACCATGGTTTATGTGTCATGTTCACATGATAGAGTGGTGTAGTTCCCCTATTTGTACAGCAGGTTTCCATAAGCAGACTTAGTTCTGGTTTCTAGGATCCTAGTTTTCTGGGTCTTGATAGTGACTGTTCTGATCGCGTTAGGCATGTTAACAAAGGCAATTTTCTCCCAGGATACTTAGCAGTATATGACTGCTTCAAACAACAAAATAAATGCCAAACCTTTATGCATATGTGTATAGTAATACATAAAAATTAGCAAGAACTCTGTTTAATCCTTTATCTTGTAAGACAAGATAGTAGAAAAGTAATATTCCTTTGTAAATGTAAGTACCATGAGTACATCTCTCCTCTCAAAGGTCTGACTGTCTGGGCTGAGGGCTTAAGAAGGTATGAGAGAACTGCCACTGTTCAACACATTTTCACTACTCCCTACGAGAGGGGAGGTGGGAGCTGAGTGAGACCCCAAAAGTTTGCCCGCCACAGAGCTGCCTCTGACCAAGATGAGTAAAACCTGCTCAAGTATACTGGATTTGGCTTAGATAATTTTCTTTGTATGTAGCTCTGTGGTGCTATGGCTGGGATTTATGACAAAACCAGCATGGATAGCACACCAAGGTTTTAGTTACTGCTAAGCTGTGCTTATGCAGTATCAAGGAGTCTTCTGTTTCTCGTATTGCCCCACCAGTGAGTAGTCTGGGCCAGGGGAAATACATTAGGAGGTAACACACGTGACTACAGCTGACCAGTGGGATATTCCATACCATATGGCATCACATTAAACAAAAAAAGCTGAGGGGAGAAGGAGGAAAAGGGACCTTTAGGAGTTACGATATTTATTTTCCCAAGTCAATACTACATGTGATGAAGCCCTGCTTTCCTAGAAATGTCTGCCTGCCCACAGGAAGGAATAAGGAATTCTTTCCTAATTTTTGCTTTGCTTTTATGCACAGCTCTTTCTTAGAGATTAAGTTTTAATCTTAACCCACAAGTTTTGTCTCTCTGATGAGTAAGCAAATGGTTGTGTGGGGCTTAGGTACTAGACAGCGGGGAACCACCACAAATGACAGCAGGTCTAAGGTCAGACAAGGACATCATCCTCTGGGTCAGGGTCTGCGCCCAGATTAGCAGGCCAATCACCAGTCATATGCAATGGCAGGTTTCATCTGTCAGACAGGTGGAGTTGGGCACAGCAGGATGATGTACTGTGAATCTGGAATATCTGGTGGGATTCATGTTCACAATCTGTGCTGAAGATGCTCATCTTGGGGGAATTCACAGTGCACTGGTTGCTGAAGTTCATTTTTCATTAATCTGGACGTTTCTTACTGTAACAAATAACTAGAGAGGTGGTGACAAGCATTGCTGTGTAACATCATACATTTCAAGTTACTGGCTATTCCACTCAAAATCCAGTACATGGGCATCTGCTTGACTTACCTTTACCACAAGCTCGTCTAATCTGGTAGCAATACCTTGCCACAATGGGACAGCTAAGATGGGTTTGTCTCTGTGCTGTCAGTTGTTTTCATTCCATTGTTTTAACCAACCCCTAAGGCATTTACTGCCATCCATGAGTCGCCATAGAGATAAAGCCTTGGCCATTTCTCTCAGCATTATCTAAAGCCAGGTGGATGGCTTGGCTCAGTTGACCCTCAGCTGCTTCTGCAACTCATCATGTAGGACTCCACAGAGCAGCTTTTTCACATACTGTTTTCCAACTACACAGCAAAGCAAGGCATGTTGCTTCTCATTTTCTGATATCATAGATTTTGGATGGGCCTCTTCAGGGCACATCATCTTCTCTCCCTCCTGTGGTAACATCCCAAAATTTTTGCCTCCTGGCCAGTCCATTACCAATTAAAACACTAATGGGCCACCAGGGTTCCCTATTTAGCCTGCTGAGTGATCAGTTCAACCCACTTACTACATACGCCATTGGTTGCATGTCCTTTAAACATCCAGTTCAGCTTGGAGAAGAGAAGGCTCCAGGGAGACATTTTGGTACTTCAAGTAGGCTGTTAGAAATATAGGACCAAGCTTTTAGTAGGGCCTGCAGTGACAGGATAAGGGGTGGTTACCGTAGCACAGGCATTCCATCATTTTTGTGCCCTCCTCTGAACCGATTTCAGCAGGTTTATATCTTTCTTGCGCTGAAGACTCCAGGTGAGGTTTCACTACAGCAGATTAGAGTGGCAGGGTCACTTCCCTCAACCTGTTGGCCACACTTCTTTTGATGCAGCCCAGGATACAGCTGGCTTTCTGGGCAGTGAGTGCAACTTGCCAGCTCATGCCCACTCTTACATTGACCAGTACCCCCATGTACTGATACCAAGGTGCAGGATCTTGCAGTTGGCCTTGTTGAACTTCATGAGGCCCACTTCTCCAGATTTCCCAGGTCTCTCTGGATGGCATCCTAACCCTCAGGTGTGTCAACCACACCACTCAGTTTAGTGTTGTTTGCAAACATGCCAAGGGTGCATTTGTTCTCACTGTTTGTGTCATTGATGAAGATGTTAAACAGCATTGGTCCCAGTATGGACCCGTAAGGATCACTAGTTGTTACCAGTCTCAATCTGGATATCAGGCCATTGACCACTACCTTCTGGATGGGAAGCAATGAATTCCTTATCCACTGAACAGTCCACTCACCAAATCCATATCTCTCCAACTCAGAGAGAAGGATGTTGTGGGGAACCATGTCAAAGGCTTTTCAGAAATCCAGACAGATGACAACGATAGCTGTTTCCCTGTCCACCGAGGCAGTCAATCCTTCATACACTGATGTAATTTTTTTTAGTAGGAGTCTAGCAGGACTCTGCTCCTGTACATCTTTGACACCAAAACCCTGGGGATGATCCTCTAGTTTCCTCTGGTGCCTTTTGCCAGATACTTTAGATTCTGCCTTCTCTGGCTGCAGAGTAGAGCACATTTTTTTACAGCTTGACCTGTCTGGATCAGCTCAATTGTCAAAGCACAACCTGAGTAATGTAACCAGTGTTCCTATGACATCGGTCAAATGCAAATGGTAACTGTTATTCTATGCAGCTTAGTAAACACGACACAATTTTATTGACAGGGAAGGACTCTGTGATTTAGGTCCACTGTTATAAAAAAAAAAACCTGACTAAATTCCCTGAAAGTGACATTGTATAAAATTCACCATGCAAATACTTAAATGAACGCCTTTAAGGGACAATCTGACCTTTGCATCATTGTGTTGGTATAATTCCCCCCTGACTTGTAGTCCATTCAATACAGGGTGTAACTCCTCTTTTTGGGTTGTGCAACAATATGTTGGAAAAGTCAAATGTGATTTGCAGAAGGTAGTGTACCAGAGCATTAAGGGATACCTTAATATTCCTGCTCCGTCCTTCCCTAATCTATTCAAACAATAATGGCAATTACCTCCAGCAGTGGACCAGAGCATTGAGGCACTCCTTCAGCACACTTGGACACTTGCCTTTGGGTTGTGGCCCAATGTGGCATGCTAGCATTGCAGGATACAGCAAATTCTGGGCATGCACAAGTAATGAAAAAGTATCAGAACCTTAAAATCTAGCACATTCTGGAAATGCACAAGCTGAAACATAACACCATTTGAGCTAGGCTTAAATGAAAAAACATATGACATAAGGCATTGGAGCCTATAAATAAGATCCAATAAAATAAAAATCCAAAATGAGACCCCTTTGAGCTCTCCTGAATCACAATGGGCTGGGCGCATCCAGCATCTTCTGCCAGCAATGTTGAATAATAGCCTGGGTGAGCACCACCTTGAGACTCAACTATTGTCTATTGAGTAATACAAATGCATTTTATTTACTCTGAACTTGAAGACAGAAGTTTTTACTATGGACTAGGCTCTTTCTCCAACCTCTCCACCTATTTAGGTGTTTGGCTTTATGCATTTACTTTGATGATATTCGGCGCAGGATCCAAGTATTTCTACTTGCTTGCATGTGTGTGTCTGTGTGTTTTGTGTTTATACATATACACATATTTTGATTTAGGGTACCTTGTGGTAAGTTGGCATGAATCTTGTCATTCTCAAATCTGTAAATAAGTTGATGTCTTACTTTGCTAGATCACTTGCTAGCTCTTAAATCTCTAAGATTTAAGATAAGTACATTCCAGAGGAAATGGAGCACCTCACAGAGAAAAACTGCAGATTATGCTGCTTAGAAACAAAAGGTTGCTTACTTTTGGCCAGAGCAGAATAAGGATGCTATTCTTTGTATATTATAAAAAGGACTCACAAAAGGACTCATGCCTCACAAATCTGTTTTCCTCTCTCCTGGAGAGGAAAACAAAAAGTGAATCACAGCAGTAAAACATTAACCAAGACTAGGGGAAAGTTTTTGATACAAGACCATACAAATTACTTAACCCCAAAACCAAAGAATAAGGTAGATAGACAGCTTAGACAGCTTAAATGGATAAGAAGTCAGCTGCAATTCTAAGACAGAATGGTGCAAGGCAGGACTACATAGTCTAGAATGGATTACTGTAGGACTGGAAAGAAGGGAAAAGTGAGAGAGCTAAGGAAGATAGCGTTGACAGTTGCCTTATTCTGTTGTGTAAGGCAGCTTGCAGTAACTCTTGTGAAGTTGTGCATGTGGAGTGTTGCAAAGAGAGCACATTGCACCTGTGTTCATCTGGCATGCTCCTGGGTCTTCTCTCATGATGGTGGAGGATGATCATAGCAGTGCCATGGAATTGAGTCAGTCAACCCACCTGGATATGGTTCTGTGTGACTTGATCTAGGGGATCCTGCTGTGGCAGGGGCATTGGACTGCATCTTTTGAGGTCCCTTCCAATCCCTAATGTTCTGTGATTCTGTGAAACAGTTTACTGATCAGTAGTTCTATCAGACAATACTGATTGGTAGAAAACACAAAGTTCTTGTGGCCTGGACTCCCTTTTGATTGAAGGAAAATGAGTTGGATGGATTTCTCATCCTCAAAAATTCAGGGGGAGGTTTTTTGGAAGCTGTTGAGACATCATCTGTTAGCAATTTCAATGTGAAAACCGTCCTGTGACACAATTTTGCTGATAGATCTTCCTAATACGAAATGATTTGAATGAAAAAGAGCCATAGCTGAAATGGAACATTAGAAAAACATTCTTGTTGGCTCACTGGTGGATTAGAGTACAAGGCTTTGCTCTTTCGGTTTTGAAATGCTCAAACTCCCCTAGGACGGGAATCCTTTCTAAAGAAATAGCCACCTAATGTTAAATGAGGTTGGGGTGGCACAGAACAGCCTTGGGGCTGTACTGGGATTTTCTGTTTTCAGTGCATCCTGTTGGAGAGCAGCCTTGAAGAGAAATGTCTTGGAGTCTTGGCAGACAATGAGCTGACCATGAGCTGGCAGTGTACCCTTGCTGCCAAGAAGGCCAATAGAATTTAGGGGCACTAAGCAGTGTGTGGCCAGTAGGTCTAGAGAGGTTTTCATCCCCTTCTATTCTGCCCTGATGAGGCCACAATTGGAGAACTGTACATAGTTCTGGGCTCCCCACTTCAACAGAGACAGGGAACTACTGGGAGGGCAACAAACATGATTTGGGGCCTGGAGCATGTCTCTTACAAGAAAATACTGAGAGAGCTGGGACTGTTTAGCCTTGAGAAGAATGAAAGAAGCCCTGATCCACTCCTATAAACATCTGCAGGGTGGCTGTAAGGGAGGGTGGTGCCAGACTGTTTTCAATTGTGCCCAGCGACAGCACAAGGAGCACTGGGCACAAGCTGGAACGCAGGCAGTTTCATTTAGAACTAAGGAAAACCTTTACAGTGTGAGTCACAAAGCAGTGGAACAGCTGCCCAGAGATGCTGTGGGGTCTCCTTCTCTGGAGGTATTGGCCACAACAATCCCCTGCAACGCTACAGGCTCAGGGCAGGGTGGCTGGAAAGCAGTCTGGCAGGAAGGGACCTGGGGGTTTTAAT
This sequence comes from Phoeniculus purpureus, assembly GCA_028565055.1. Lineage (NCBI taxonomy): Eukaryota > Metazoa > Chordata > Aves > Bucerotiformes > Phoeniculidae > Phoeniculus > Phoeniculus purpureus. The sequence continues at coordinate 9,014 of JAOXOE010026928.1, forward strand.
TGACAGACAGCTGATTATGAGCCAGCAGTGTGCCTAGGTGGCCAAGAAGGCCAATGGAATCCTGGCCTGCATTAGAAGCTGTGTGTTCAGGAGGAGTAGGGAGGTGATTGTCCTCCTGTACTTAGCACTGGTGAGGCCACACCTTGAGTACTGGATCCAGCTTTGGGCACCTTAGGACAAGGGAGACATTGAGGTCTCTCGGAGCGAGTGCAGAGGAAGGCAATGAAGCTGGTGAAGGGCCTGGAGAATCAGTCTTATGAGGAGAGATTGAGAGAGTTGGGGCTGTTTCGTTTGAGGAAGAGGAGGCTGAGGGAAGGCCTCATTGCTCTCTACAGCTCTCTGAAAGGACACTGTAGAGATGCTGGTCCTGGGCTCTTCTCACAGGTCATTAGCGACAGAACCAGAGGGAAGGGCTTCAAGCTTCAACAGAGGAGGGTTAGACTGGGCATCGGGAAGAAATTCTTCCTGGAGAGAGTGGTCAGGCACTGGGATGGGCTGCCCAGGGTGGGGGTTGAGTCCCCATCCCTGGATGAGTTTAAGAGTTGCTTAGATGTGGTGTTGGGGGATGTGGTTTAGGGGTGACCTTGTAGAGTGGGGTTGATGGTCGGACTTGATGATCCCAAGGGTCTTTTCCAACTGGAATTATTCTATGATTCTGTGATTCTAGGTATGAAAATCCTGCCTGGATGCAGCCCTGTGCACTGTGCTCTGGACAGTCCTGCTTTGGCAGAGGGGGTTGGATTTTATGATCACTCGAGGTCCCTTCCAGCTCCTATGATTCTGTGATTCTGTGACGCTAGTGCCAAAAGTCACTTCAGCGTAAGTAGCAGCTCTCTACTTTTTAAATTCATTGGCTTTGCTTGCCTTCATACCTGTTTCAATGCTTGATTTTCTGCAAATGGAAATGTTCACTGAAGCTGCAAATTTGTAAGTGAACATTCAAGTATATCTGCAGAAAAATGAATTCTAAATAAATATATATCTATAAATACAGAAAGCACAGGGTTTTTAATCAGCTGTGTGATTTATGCACTTGCCTAAGCAGTGATGGCCTTCATTTTCTGATGCTACATGTTTATAACACATTGGTCGAGGGGTAGGTTAGGAGAGGTTACAAAAAGACTTCTCAGAGAAAAGTTTGAAAAAAGGGTAGAACTGAGATTGGGTGATGGTGGTCTCTAGAGAACAAGGTGTAGGTTAACATTTTTTCTCTGAAAATGGGACGTGCTTTCACAGTTAATTGAGGCTGGAAAAGACCTCTAAGATTGCCCAGCCCAGGACCTAACATCACCACAATCACCTAGACCAGGGCACTAAGGGCCACAGCCAGTCTGTGCTTCTACACCTCCAGGGATGGGGACTCCACCACTGTCCTGGGTAGTCCAGTCCAGGCTCAGATCACCCTTTCCATGAGGAAGGGCTTCCTAACATCCAACCTAACCCTCCCCTGGTGCAGCTTCAGGCCCTGCCCTGTTGTCCTAGCGCTGGTGGCCTGGGAGAAGAGCCCAAGCTTCACCTGACTACAGCCTCCCTTCATGGACTTGGAGAGAGGGAGAAGGTCCCCCTGAGTCTCCTCTTCTCCAGGCTAAACACCCCCAGCTCCCTCAGCCTCTCATTGTCAGAATTTCCTTCCAGTCCCTTCCCCAGCCTCGTTGCTTCTCTGGACCTGCTTCAGCTCCTCAGTCTCTTTCTTGAAGTGAGGGGCCCCGCACTGCCCCCAGTACTCCAGGTGAGGCCTCACCAGTGCCCAGTACAGGGGGAGAATGATGTCCCCAGTCCTGCTGGCCAACTATTGCTGATGCAAGCCAGGATGCCATTGGCCATTGGATTCACATCCTTGCTGCCTCTTTTGAGCTGTGCTGGGTGTCATGTACTGAACTAGCTCAGCCCTGTGTCTCAAGTGTAGCTAATGGAGGTGAGAGGAAGGAGTCTACCTTTGTTTTCTTCTTGATATGGAGATGGCAACATGAAGCCAGAGGTGAGAGAGGGCAGGACAGTCTCATGCTGGCAGCCTTTGGGTTGTCCAAAAGAGACTACAGAGCCAGTCGCAGGGAGATGTCCAAGCTGATGAATCTCGAAGTTTAATGTCATCCCTGCGATCCCATGCATCAAGAGCAGGGATTCTGACACTTGACAGCCGTCACAGTGGGACCCTAGTTTTCTCCATGGGACCCATGCAGCTTCCAGCAAACCTTTCTGTTGCTGATGGCCTCCCACAAGCTGATTTGTGTCTGTTAACTGAAAGATCTGCTTCTTGGGAGAAGATGCAGTTGTAGGAGGAGAAGGAAACACGGAAACACCTGAAAATTTGTGGATCATTTGAGCGGAATGACTGGTTTGACTGGTACTTGAGGATGCCAAGAGCAAAGGACCAGGAAAGAATGGGACTGGTTTGCCAGAAGAGAGGGGAAATTTGGGCTGGTATGGTTAGGGCACTGAGATTAACCCCACTGAACACAACAGGCTCTAATCCTGCTGATTTCTTCCCTGAATTTAGGGATAATATCAATGATTTAGAAAGTGACAAAGCTCTCCTCACCCTGTAATGCAGAGTCTTCATCTGACTCTTGTGTTTGCCTGCCCTTCTAAAGTGAACCTAATAGTTCCTTCAGAAATAGCTCTAAATAAAATCTTTCTCGCTATCCCTTCTCCCTCTTGCCATTGGCAAGCAAAGCCTTGACAGACAAAAGCCTTTACTAGTTCAATCCCCAAACCCCAAAATTAACTTCAAAAGTAGCAGAGAGGTAAAAAGAAGTATAATTTGTGTGATTTTACCCATTATTACAGCCTGAAGGCTGTATAAGTAAGTGTTCTCCATCTTCCCAACAAATGAGGTGCCTCAGAAGAATTAAACAAAGCTAGATAGATGAGGAGTCTCTGGAGCAGTGAACGGGAATGCAGTCAGTTTGACTTCCTTGGAAACAACTCCACTAATGTTTTCATGCAAACATATAACAGGGGCCTAAAGAAGGATGGGGTCCTGGTAAGTTTGAGTGATTGAGGAAGTATCTTTGGAAGGCAGAATTCAGATTTTATCTGCATCTTCAATGCTGTTTTCTTTCTCTTGGGATCCAGCCTTGGAAAAAGCATCACATTTCACAGTCCAGGGAACTGGCCAACAGCTGTGATTTAAAGCATTCATTACAAACATCTCTGCTTACATGGGACTATGAGTTGACCCTTGTATGGCTAGATGGACTGCTTTCCTGTATTGTTTGATCCTCTTTTATGGTCAATGTCTCTCATCCTTGTGTCACGTTGTCTTGCCTGTGGGATATTTCAAGCCAGGTATCAGCCGCGTGCTTCCCTCTTCACGGGCAGCTCTTTGACTTGTGTCCCACCGGCATGCTCAGTCCTCAGTGGCAGCAGTGGCTTGGCACAGAACACGGTGGTTGGCAGATCATCATAACCCTGTCTTCACAGGGGCAGCCAGGTGTTGACCGCAGCAAGAGAAATATATGTTGATTTTCTTTTACTCAGGGTCATCCACTCCCTTTCAGTTAAACAAGAGGTGAAGCAGCTCCAGCCAGTGCTGAGATGTCTGCTGATGTTCTCCAGCTGTGCGCTTATCATCTGCTTCTCCTCTTTATTTCCACCCACCCCCCTCTATTTTGCAGCATGAAAGTAATGACAATGTGGGATTCTAAATATATCCAAGCTGCTCACAGGTTGTGTGACTGCGCCATAGGCTGTGCGAACTCTGCAGGCAACAGTATGCTCGCTTGCAGTGTTGGTTTAGGTGAGACTCTGTTTAGTGCCCTAAGACAAAGTTACAGAGGTACAAGGTCCCAAAGGCTAATACAGTGAAGGAGACACTGGCCGTGTCTGTGAGCAGGTAGTGTTCCTGATGGAAAGTAATGACTGCATTCAGTGGTAGTTCTCCATTACAGTGATTTAAACACTCACTAGCTCACAACAGTTCATTAAGTGAAGTATTTGTGGGACAGAGCACATCCATCCTCACTTGGGCACTCTTGCTCCCTGCAAGGCAGTTATTTTTCTTAGGCTACGGGTCTCAGACCCTCTGAAGCAGTCCCTTCTGCTCCCTCACCTCCTTCTACTTCCAGCCAGTCCTTCCCACTCCCTTACTCCTCCTTCTGCTGTGTTGGCACAATCATTTGGGCATGTGGTGAAGTGCAAAAGGAGAGCTAATCTGTCTGAAAAAAATCCTGGCTGAAAAAGAGGGGGTGGGGGGGGTTAACCAGCTCAGCTCCCTGCTCCAATTTATTTGCAGCAACCTAGGAGGTACAAGGAGAAATTATGTAGGAGCAGGGACTCCTTAAGCAGACAGAGCTGCTGAAAATAATGCTCTTCAGGCACTGGTAGGGCTTCCTTTATGAGATGACTTCTTCCTGCCACCTGTGAGGAGACAAGACAGCCCCGTTACATTTTGCTGGGTGAGGATGGAGAGAAACTGTCTCACAACTGCTGGACTCCAAACTGGGCATCAAAGGGGAATTCAAAAGAAACTGTCAAATGATAGTCAAGAGCTTTTATATTCCTCCCTGGCACAGAGTTCAGCCTAAAAGGTCAGTTTTAACTAGTGAATCATAGAATGGCCAGGGTTGGAAGTGACCTTGAAGGTCATCTAGTTCAAACCCCCACGGCAGAGGCAGAGACACCTTCACTGCAGCAGGTTACTCAGCGCTCCAGCCAACCTGGCCTTCAACACTGCCAGGGATGGGGCAGTAACAAATTCCAACCTGTTCCAGCATCTCACCACCCACATAGGAAAAAAAATTGTTTCTCATGCCCAACCTCAATCTCCTCTCTTCAAGTCTGGGACTCTCTCCCTCGTCCTCTTGCTATACACTAGTGTCAAAAGCCCTCCCCTAGCTTTCTCGTAGCCCCCTTCAGATATTGGAAAGCTGCTAGAAGGTCACCAGGAAGAGAAGCACTTTATGGTTTCAACTTCACTCCAAACAGAGGATCTGCCACTTAGTTCAAAGCACTGAAAAGAGAAACTAGGGGACCAGTAGAGAATCATCTCCTGAAAGGGAAGCATCTGCTTGGTTTCTATCAATCAAGGAGTACCCTGTCTGTACTCAGAAACTGAATTGTTTCTGTAATTTGTAAAATATCTTTCTAAGCTTTTTGATTGTGGTGCTTACATACCCACATACATTTCTATATATCCTCCCCTCTTTTATTCTCAATCCTACTCACCTCCTGGCCCAAAGAGATAACTGGAGGCTGTAGAGAACATTTTCAGTGAGTCAGTTTGAACGTTGCTCAGGGGATCTGAGGTCACACAACTGCTTTAGAAAATGCAACCAAGGACTAGAACATACCCAGTAGCTTCAGGCACTGGATTAAAGTGAAATGATGCTTCAAAACCAAGTCATGGCCATCAGGCAGTGATTTCAAGAGCTGACTGGAGCCCTGCAGATCTCTGTGTATTAAGTGAAGATAGAAAGCTCAGAGGGCATATCAACATGCCTGAGGCAATACTTCTGCATGTAATGACCCTATGGTATGATGAAGCCTGTGAACTGAGGAAGAAACTCTTGAGCAGCCAATGAGAAGTGATGGATGAAAACGTGTCTGGGACAAAGTGCCTGCCTTAGGACTGCCCAGGGGGATGACTTACAGACCAGAATACTGAGCTCTAGGTGGACTCCTCAGTGGAAAAATACAAACAGTTCCTGAGTGAGAACCTAATTCGTGCCTTCTGGAGATGTTGATCAGTGAATTTCATGCTCACTTTCTCACTGGCCCATTGAATGTCCCTTCTTTGCATCTCTGTGAACCAGTTCCAGCAGGAGATGGATGGGAGCAGGAGTAACCATTTCATATTCTAGTAGCTGGAAGGTCCTGCTAGCGAAGTGGGAACTGTCGGAAAAAGGAGTCTGGGTCTTTATCATCTTAGAAGTGTGCTGCAAACACTGAGGTATGATACAAAAGTCTATGACCAGCATCTCCCCTATCTCAAGACTCAACTGGACATATGAAGACAAACTATGATGGGGTTTTTTTCATTTCAGAGGGTTTTGCAGGAAGCTCAAAAGCTTCTCCTATGTGACTTGATCTAGGTGATCCTGCTCTCACAGGGGGATTGGACTGAATGATCTTTCAAGGTCCCTTCCAAACCCTGATGTTCTGTGATTCTTAGCAATTTTGAGGCAGCCTTTAAGAGCTCATCATGTTCTTCTTGTTCAGATCTCAGGTTAAGTTTGTACTCCAACAAACACATACATTCAGTTCCTCTAGAACTGCAGTAAGTTGTCACAATCACTATCTGAGAGTGAGTTGCCCCAGACTGGCTGATTTCCTGATAATGTAGGTGGAGGGTATCTGTCCATCTGGCTATTAAATTATAGAACAAACCCCTTTGTGCTTTGTTTTTTTCTTATTCCAGCAGGCACGGGGTGTGGTACACAGAGACATGACATGGTCATTAGAAAGCAAGTAAGAGTTTACAGGGGGATGACGCAGTGGCTGTGTTCCTGCAGTGTGCCAGGCAGATTGTGCCTGCTGGATAATCTTTAAACTATTGCCTCACTCCGTGTAACTCGGACTTCTTGAATTACATTTGAATCTCTTATTTCATCCATAGAGCTGTGAAGCAGATAGATTTTTCTTACAGCAAGAAATACTTCTCTTCCCTATATTTTTTCCAGGCCAATTCCATACCTTTCCTGAGGGAGCTCAAGTGCCTGGCTACGTGGGTCTGCAGCAAATAGATAAGGACAGAATTTGCTCCGTTGTACAGTGTGTAGCTGCTTGATCGCAGCTCCCTATTTGTCAGTGTGTGATATCCACTTTCTTGTTGTCGGGCTTTGAGGTTATCGGCACTGAATCTTCCCCTCATCACTTGCATCTATGGATAGTCCTTCTTACTTTCACCCTCCTGATACTGTAATGACAGCTGACTTTATGCAAAAGAAAACGCACAAACAACAAAACCAAACCAGCTGAGGAAAGGCAGGGCACCCACACAACTACCAGAGAAGGACTTCTTCCTTAGCCGCTCTAGGGAGTTGCTGCAAGCCTTAACATTTCTCCAAGTGGGAGTATGGGGCAAAAGGAAATTTGGTATGCAGGGACGCACAGAACAGCAGAGTGGCCAGGATCGTCTGCCTCAGCTGGGGGTCTGCTTGTAGTGCGGGTAAATACACTTGATTTAGCTTTGATCTACTTTGCTTGGGCAACAAGCAGGGAGAAGAGATCAATGAAAGAGCCACCTACTTGGTTAATTGCCCGCAGCCCACTCTGCTGGTGTGTTGTCACTGCTACCCACAGCTGAGATACATAGATTAGGAGCAGTTTGCATCTGTTTACAGGTGCTGCAATTGTATTTCTTTTCCCAGTTGCAGAACAGACCTGTTGCTTTGCGGTGTGTGTGCAGGTATTGTGTGAAACCAGGTGTCCACACACTTGAAAGTCTTTGTTTTCGTAAATGCTGATGCGATGATACAGGAGACTTGAAACGGGGGGGGGGGTTTGCCTTTGTACGGTGATGGTATCGACATGTTTTGTAATTCATTAGCAAAGTTCTATACCTCATGGAAAAAAGTGATTTGTCTGTTTCAGCCCCTCAAAATAAGTTAACCGGGAGGTATTAGTGGGGGAGGTATTAGTGGAGACACTAGTGGAGCTGAGAGGGGAAAAAGCACCAAAGAGCGTTTGAGACAATTGTCTTTTTCCCATGTAGGAGAAAATAGAAAACTACTTTGGGAATCGTAGAACATTAGGGATTGGAAGGGATCTTGAGACATGCAGTCCAATCCCCCTTGCACAGCAGTATCACCTAGATCAAGTTCCACAGGAACTTGTCCAGGTGGGTTTTGAATGTCTGCAGAGAAGGAGACTCCACAACCCCCCTGGGCAGCCCCTTCCAGTGCTCTGGCACCCTCACTGGGCAGAAGGTCCTTCTCATATTGATGTGGAACCTCCTCTGTTCCAGCTCACACCCATTGCCCCTTGTCCTATCATTGGAGGTCACTGAGCAGAGACTGACTCCATCCTCCTGACACTCGCCCTTTCCATATTTATCAACATTCATGGGGTCACCCTTCAGTCTCTTCTTCTCCAAGCTAAAGAGACCCAGCTCCCTCAGCTTTTCCTCATCAGGGAGATGCTCCACTTTCTTCATCAACTTTGTGGCTCTGCACTGGACTCTCTCAAGCAGTTCTGTGTCCTTCTTGAACTGAGAGGCCCAGAAAGATGGTTTTCCTTTGGTATCTCATGTAGAGAAATAATAAATTCATGGTGACTGAGCATGAAACACTGAGTTTGCCGTAAACCTCTATGGTGCTTGAGGTAGAGAAGCATAAAAGGGAAGACAAGTACCATGGGTCTGAACACTCTGCAGTAGTTAATGGCTGTTGGATGCTGGACCTGTTAACTCAGGGTCAAAAGAACACCCCATACTCAGCATTTTTAGTGCTAAATTCATGAACACTTGCTGTGAGTTGAGTCCAGCTAGAGATCTGGGGGATTTTTGATAGTTTTAATCTGCAAATATCCACTAAAGATGTATTTGCTTGAGTTACAAGTAAGGTCCTGCTCCAGTTTGTGTGAAGGAAACAGGAAGGCCTCAGAGAAGGAACAAGCCCATTCCTCTGTTGGCAGAAAGAATATGCCGGGATTTTTATGTTACTGAAGAGAATTAGCCCCTGGCCTCTTGGGGAAGGCTGGGTTTCCACCTCCAAGTACTGTGTGCCAGTACCAGCCTCAGAGCCCTTCTGGTGTGTGACTTGTTGCAACCTGAAAAATTCACAAGATTTTCCTCAAAAGTCTTTTTTAAAAACAGTTCTGCTGCTTGAGAAAGCTAAACACAGACTCAGAAAGATAGTTGGTATAAATAGCAGGGGTTTGGGACATGAGGAATGGCACGTTGCTTATAATGGTGCTTCAGACCAGCTAGAGCCCTCTACATAAATGTGAGAAAGAGCTTCTTCCTGGTGAGGGTGACAGAGCACTGGAAGAGGCTGCCCGGGGGGGTTGTGGAGTCTCCTTCTCTGGAGAAGGCCCTTCTCATGGTCAGGTTTAAAACCCACCTGACCATGTTCTGCGTGACTCGATCTAGGTGATCCTGCTGCGGCAGGGGGCACTGGATTGGATGATCTTTTGAGGTCCCTTTCAATCCCTCATGTTCTGTGATTCTGTGATCCTATAGCCGGGGTGCTGTTGGGACGTCTGTGATTTTGAATGGCTGCATTCAGCTACAGTAGATATTTTCTTCAGCCTGATTAGATGAAAATGATGTTTGTATCGTGTGTGACAGTGCTTGTGGCACCTCGGAGAACCAAAGTCTTCATCTCCACAGAGAGGCTTCTTGATATCTGGTTTGGCTGCTTAACAAATGCGTTTAGTAACCGGAGAACTATGTTGCTGCTTTGTTGATGTGTTGACTCATTTGATGTATTTTAAAAGAAAACAAACAACAAACTGATTTTCTTGTTCAAACGTGTCTAGCTGACAGATCTGCAGAGGTAGGCTGGGCTAGAGGACGTCAGGATTGTCTCTCGTCAGATGATTGTGATCTCTTGTTTACTTCATGATCCATATGAAGAAATCAGTTCTGTATTTCCATCAACTCCCCTGGACGCTCAAATGAGTTTTCCTATGGCATTGCTGTGACAAACGCATCCACACTTTATGCATGTTATGGGAAACTCAGCCAAATGGGAAGCTTGAGCTTCTCTGATATCGATGAAAACGACATTTCATAGAAATTACTTGAATGGTATTTGAATGACTTCACAGAATCACAGAATTACTGAGGCTGGAAAAGATCTCTGAGATCATCAAGGGTACTGACTGGCTGTAATGCAGTTGTTTCCAGGCAGTACAAGACCCGGGTGGCCATACGTGCTCCAACAATGACAAATTTGTCAGGGTGTTGCTGCATTCTGTGCTGTTCTGCTGACTTTTTGTAGTCATTTTGGGCGAAGCAAATAGTCCTGTAGATAGTGGCACCTGGGAAGCTGCCTCTGCCGTGCCAATGTGTTGGTGTCTAACAATGTAGCTGTGCTGATGCTGCAACCTCTCCATGAGGGTGATACTGGCCTTTGTCTCTAAGCTCCTGGCTATTTTCTTTACACAGCTACTGGAAATGTCGACATCTTTCAGGCCTCTACCCTTGAGTGGAGCTTGGCTAACGTTGCCCAGTGAATTCAAGTTGGAAAGAGGGAAGACACTGTCAGGTAATACAAGCTTTTTTCCCTTAGAAGATCAAACTGAAAATGCAAAGACAGAATTTGAAAGTGAATACTACAATTAATACAAGAACTGGACAAATAGAGCAGACCTCATGTCAATCCCACATTCAATACAGGCAGTCTTCTTCTTTCCCCATTAAGTTTAGGATTCCTAAGTGTATCGCTGGTATTGTTTAGGAAGATAGAGGTGAATTATATACATCATAAAATGGTTTAGGTCGAAGGGACCTTAGAGATCATCTAGTTCCTACTCCCCTAAGTGAGAGGGATACCTCTCACTAAACCAGGTTGCCCAGAGCCTCATCCAACCTGTCCTTGAACACTTCCAGGGAGTGGCATCCACAGTTTTTCTGGGCAACTTGTTCTAGTGCCTCAGCACCCTCATAGCGTTGAATTTCTTCCTAAATGTTCAGAATTGAGTAGTTCAGACCTTCCCTAGGTACTAACTGGACCTTCTGTTGTTTTAGAGATTTCTTTAGAAATGCAGGGGTTAAAACACATAAAAACACAGCTTCTGGTTTATTTTTTTTAAAATTAGTGGTGTAATGTTCTGCAAATTCCATGGTTCTGCATCAGAAAGTGCACAGAACTGGGTGTAAGAAACAAAATGCTGTGCTCTGTTACAAAGCCATGTAAGGCAGACAAGGCATTGTATATACAGAATCACAGAGCTATTGAGGCTGGAAAAGCCCTCTGAGCTCATCCAGCCCAGCCCATGGCCTAACAGCACCGTATCAGCCACACCAGGGCACTAAGGGCCACAGCCAGGCTGTCCTTCAACACCTTCAGGGATGGGGACTCCACCACTGCCC